>CATIWR010703294.1:0-17589 GCA_949677035.1 Omphalea diandra | reverse complement strand
TGTGTGTGTACACACACACACACACCCCCACCCCCTCCCCCCTCCAACCCCCACCCCTGGTCTCAAGATATTGAGAAAGCCTAAGTAAAAGGTTTAAACATACAATAAAGGCAAGTACAAGCCATAATTAGATTTTAATATGTATATATATGATTTTAAGATATGATTTCATTTTATTATATATATATGTGAATGAATTGTGACATTTTACTTGTAAATACATGTCAAATGAGAATTATATGATCTTAATGATTACTTGATATACCATTGTAAATGAACACTTACATATGAAACTAAAAGGATGTTGTGACCAACTTATCAAACACTTGCAAATCACTTGGAAAAAGGACCAATGTGTCCTATTATGGCACATGTTATTAATCGAGTGAATCGCATGTTATTTGCTGGCCAATAAAAGCAAATGCCACTTTAGTTGCATGAATTTTTAAAGCAGTGTTTGCCTTGTCAGGTCATAACAAAATCAATCAACCTATTGAAATTGCACATGCATAAGTTATTGCTTGTACTTATAGGGTATCTTAATAATAATTGATTATTGATTTTGTCATTATAATTTGATTATTATTTTTATTCATTGAGCCATGAGTCACTAAATCACAATTATTTTTTTAGAAATAATGAAGCATAAAGTGTGGGCTTTTTGGAGCATAAAGTTTTGCATATAGACACATAGAGTACAGGTCATCAGTTGAATTCCAACTCTTTCTCTCATTATGTCATGTGCATATACCTAGATAGGAAAGTATTTTATAGTGACCAGTATTAAATGGGTTATACTTAACTTATACATACATTAAATAAAGATTGACATGCCTTTTTGGTTATATATGAATGATATGTTAACCTTTATACATATGAATACTTGGACATGAATGTCACGCTTAATAATTGGAAATCAGTGTTATAATTTTTGGTATCAAAGCGGGGATAGGTTTCATAAGGACATACATATGAACATGACATGACTTTTACACTATTATGCATTATCATATACCATAGCCTTATAAGTTTATAGGGCATTAGTAGAGGGTAGACATGTTGGAACCCATGATTCACCATGAAAAGAGGAGTTAGTCGATTTGCATTCCATAGAAGCATTATACCAAGCATTAAGAGATCAACTTGTTCAAAGAGTTAGATCTCCTATACGTTCTCATGAACAACACATACCTTATAGGTAACGACAATATATAACTTATGAATAAATAGCTTATGGTCTAAAATTTTAAGAAGAAAGATGGTATGACAAATTAAGAAAATAGGGTGCAATTAACTTTAGTGGTACCATAGATCTAGTAGTAGTTGAGACATAACTAAAAAGAACACATAATGTTTTGAATTTAATGAAACGTACATCAAAAGAAAAGTTTGGTTATTGAGTGTCACTATTATAAGGGTGTAAGCATCAGATTTTAGACCGTTGGATGATGATGAAGATTACTGACACAATGCCCCAGAATACAAATGGAATTGCCAAAGGAAGAGATTAAAAGCCTTAGGAAGCTTTTGAGAAGTTCAAGACCAAGCCTAAAGTTGTCTGTCATACTTAATGGGTTGTATAAGCTATCAAGTGGGGTTGTATGTCCTTACACAAGGCTGTAGAACCCACGCTAAAACCAAATCCTTTTGGAACTAGTCCCTCATTAAACCCCAAATCTGTATAGCCTTGGCATAGGTATGTATAGCCCATTCCTAGTTGTACAACCTACATGCAAACCCTAATTTTAGGAGATTCATCTCCCTCTTTGTGATTAGATATGTCTATAGTGTAACTAGAACCATTTTTTGCCCTATGAACTTATCTCACACTTATAAATACTCCCTCATTTGAAAAGGAAGGGGAGGCTTTGAAAACCCTAATTTTACTATACCAAAATTACTTCTCAACTCATATTTAGCATAAAAAATCCCCAAACCTGAAACCATCTAACTCACTCTAATGTAGATCTAAGTTTTTCTCTTCATTTTTGTGTATTCTCTAAGTATTTTGGAGAAAAATATTAAAATTGTAAGCCTCTAAGGGCATAGAAACACATAAAAGCATCAAAGGATCCCCTTTAACCCCTCTCTCTCTTCCTCTTTCTCTTCCTTTCTCTGTTTTCAAAAACTAGGAAATAATTGCTATAGAACCTTGTTTATTGGCTACACAACCCTCTGCTTAGGTTGTACAACCCATTTTGACTAGTAGATAATTTTTATAAAGTTTATTTTCTCCCCTCTTAGGATTTCTTTCTTTTTAGAAGTTTGTTTTATGATACTTTATGACTTTAGTAATAGAACATGTTAAGGTTTAATGGCCTAAGACCCCTATTCATATAAAAAATGGAGATTTGGTTATCCTTCATATAGTATTCTATTGCCTATCATGCCAAGAAGTCTAACGATCTTTAATTTAATTTCAAAAAGATGTTTTGATTTTGTTTGATAATTAGTGATAGTGACTAAACGAGGAACTTAGGGTTCTAAGGACCTTGAGAGCCTCCTTTTCATTATGTTCAAGTTAAAAACATGTGAATGGCATTTTAGCTCTCAATCTCACCCATTCTTGTGTTGTATGCTAACCCTACACAGTTAGTGGTAGATATAAATGCCATGCTCTTTTAGAGCAACATAAGGTGAGGATTCATCAATCATGGGATCCCTTTTATGGTGAGTTTTTATTTTTATTTTTTTCCTTAGGCCATTAAACCTCCTTCAAATGCTTTTATTTACATGTTTCACCTCTTTTAAATGCTCATGGTTTATGTGTTTTAATTATATTTTATTTACCGATTTATGATATTGAAATGTGATTATCATGGACTTAGATATATGTTTAAGTGCTTTGACTTTAGAGATGTGGTGAGATGATTACTAGGATCTTTATTTGCTTTCTTTTAGTTTCCTTTATTTGTCTTTTTTTTTTTTAATTACTAACTTATTTTTCTTTTGGATATAAGTATTATGTTTGAGTAAGACCATAAATTGGTCTCAATGGTCACACTATATGGTCATGGATGAATAAATGACAATGTATACTTATCCCCTCTGCCATGATGCATGATCCCACTCCCTTGTTTAGAATGTTGTTTGTGGATGATGTACGCGAAAGCCCTATGCCATGATGTATGACCACCTACCCCTTTTGATTGATGATTTCACTTGCTGAAATGAATTGGGCTTAGATGTTTGTTTAGGGGCATTAATTAGACTAATTGATAATTCTATTAAAATATTAAAAGTGAAGCAAAAATGCCTGAAGGCCAGATCCTAATATCTTGGAGGTCTGGAATGCCTAACCTCTTTTCTAAGTCATATCTAATTTTTGAACCCAATCTTTCATGGGGTAAGACAAAGTGGGCCTTCTAATTGACTTATAATAGGTTCAAATTTTGCCTTCCCTAGATTCTTGTCTCGACCAAAATCGAGTGGTTACTCCACATTTTCCAGGGATGGCAACAATGCATTATCCCACACTTGGTCCCTTGATGACTAACATTTCAGATTTAAGGATTTGAAGTTGTATAACACCTAAAAGGATCCCCAGTTGATCTAAACGCATACCATACCTTGGGATCATTACTAATATAAGTGCCTTCATCCTTTTGATCCCTTTATGATCAATAAAAGGATGGAGTCACAAGTAAGATTTCACTCATTTGAGTACAACCATAAAACCTCAAGGCACTGATAATGGGTGCATATGGTTGGTGGGAAACCATTCCAATGAGTGGTGCCCAGCCTCCAGTGCTTACATGGGATGATTTTCTTTATGAGTCGAATACTAATTAAATGCCAAAACTATATAAAGTTGTCAAAAGAAGAGAATTTCTAAATTTGAAATAATAGGAGATAATCATAGCTGAGTATAAGGTAAAGTTTAATCAATTATCTTATTATGCATCATTTATGGTGGCCACTGACAAGGATAATGTCAAAAGTTTGAAGATGGATTGAAGTATGAGATTAGGAGCAAGATCACAACTATAAATCTAAAGAGTTATACCTAGTTAAAAGCTATTGCAATTAGGATGGAAAGATAGAAAAAAGAAAGGATAGAGCAACAAGCAAAAAGGCAACCTAGTGAGCTTATGAAAGACTTTAGTAGAAAGAAAAGAAAAAATTAAGATTATATGCCATCACAGTCTAGTACCAAAGGTGGTTACTCTATCTACAGAGGTAGGAGGTTAGGATTTTCATCTTATGTAGGCAGAGGTCAAGGCCAAGCTACGCAAGAAGTACACTAATGTGTACATTATAGGAGGTAACATATGGGTGAATGTAGGAAACTAACTAATGGGTGCTACTTTTAAGGGTCTTTTAATTATATGCTTAGAGATTGTCCTGAAAAGTTAGAGTGTTAAATGGAAGTAGAGGCAAAGCTTCATTAAAATACACAATTGAAGTTCTAAAAACAAGTAAAGTTAGAGTATCTTTTAGCAATGGTAAAGGCAGAGGTAGAGCAATTATAGTTGGTCAGGTTATGAGCATATCAAAAGGTAAGAGTTGCAAACCCCAGACATAGGCAATAGTATTTTCCATGACTAGGCAAAAAGTTGTCATTGATCCAGAAGTTATTACTGGTAAAATTTTTTTTCATGATTTAGAAGTTGATGTATTAATTGATCCTAGCTCTACACATTCATTCATTTCATTAAAGATGGCATCCTAATTATGTAGTAAACATTAGCCTTTCGGTTTAATCTATGTATGACTACTTTTTTAAGAGATGTGATGATTATGGATAGGGTAGGTGTAAGCCTTAAATTTTAGATCTTTAGATGTAAGCCCGTTGATGAAAATCATTGAACCTATCCCCAAAATGCAAGGGGAATTACCAAAGAAAAAGATTAAAGGCCTTAGAAAACCTTAGAGAAACCCAACACTAAGCTTGAAACCTAGTTTAAGATTAAACCTAAAATTGCCTGCTAAGGTTAATGAGTTGTACAACCCATTAAGCAGGGTTGTATAGCCCATAAATCGGAGTTGGACAACCATGCATAGGGCTATACAACCCACTCTAAAACCTTAGCTCTAAGATCCTTTTGGAATTGATCCCCCTTTAAACCCTAAGGTTGTACAACCTCTGGTAGAGAGATGTATAACCCATTCCTAGCTGTACAACCTGCATGCAAATCCTAATTCTAAAAAATTCATCTTTCTCTCTCTCTATGATTAGATATGTCCATGGTGCAACCAAAACCATTTTTAGCCTTATGTCCCACTCTTTATCTATAAATAGTTCCTTATTTGAAGAGGGAGGGGGAGGCTTGGAAACCCTGAGGTTACTTGCCAAAATTACTTCCCAAAGCACACTTAGCATAGAAAACCTCTAAACCTTAACTCTGTCAACATACTCCAAGGTAGAACTAGTCATTTTCCTTTTATTTTTGTGAATTCCCTAAGCATTTTTGAAGGAAAGTATTGGACTTTCTAAAGGTACAAATATACACAAAGGCATCTAAGAACCCCCTTTACCCCTTCTCCTTTTTCCCCTTCTTTTTTGCTTTATATTTGTAAAACCTAGGAAACAAAGGTTGTACAACCTTATATATCTTTTGTTGTACAACCCCAACAATAGGTTGTACAACCAAATTGACAATTTTCTCAAATCTTATTTTTTCTTCATTCCTTGAATTTGTTTTGTTCCAAAGCCTCTTTTCGGGGTGTTCCAATATTCCTATAATAGAATGAGAGGAGGAATAACCTCTTAGGACTCTTATTCACTTTAAAAATGGAATCTTGGTATGGTTTTGGAATAGTTTTACAACCACTTCTTTTTTTTTTTTTTTGTAATGTTTCATGTTATCTTATTCTTAGTCTAGTGATGATTTTGATTCTATTTTGACCCCTTCTTAACATTGACCAAGTGACGAACATAAGGTTCTAATGACCTTGAGAGTCCTTTTCTTTCATCATTATGTTTATTTTAGAATATGTGATTAATGTCTAGGCCTTTTAATTTCCTTCATTCTTGACTTGTATGCTAACCCCCTATGGTTAGTGGTACAAATGGATGTCATGCTCTTTTAGATCTACATAGGGTGAGGACTCATCAATCTTAGGATCCGTTCCATGATGAATTTTGCCTAAGGCCATTCAATGTCCTCCAAATGCCTTATATTGTATGTTAATTTTTTCCTTTTTGGACATGGTTCATACACCTTCTTTATGTTTGATCTACTGATTTATGGTGTTGAAATATGATTATTATGGACTTAGATATAGGCTTAGGTGCCTTGACTTTGGAAATGTGGTGAGATGACTACTAAGACCTTTGTTTGCCTTTCCTTTTAGTTTCCTTTATTTGTTTTCTTTTTTTAATTACTAACTTATTTTATTCTTTTGGGTGTAGGTGTTATTACCAGAGTTGGACCATGAATTTGGTCTTAGTTATCATCCTATATTGATTATGGGTGATTATGTTTATATGGATGGATGATAAAGCATGTTAAATCCATATGCTATGTCACATGGCCATAACCCCTTTATATATGATCATAGATGATGTGATGTGTTAATAATCAATGCATGAGTCCCTTTTGCCATGATGCATGACCCCACTCCCCTTTTGATTAGTGGGATGATTTTATTGGCTCAATTATGTTAGATGTATGCCTAAGGGTGTTAATCAGACTAATCAATAACTTGGCTAAGGTATTAAAGGTGAACCAAAGATACCTAAAGGTAATATTTGAGTGATTTGGGGGTGCCTAACCTCGTTCCCAAGCCATAGCCAAATTTTTAATCTAATCTCTAATAAGGTTAAGACGAAATGGACCTTCTAATTAACTTAGAATAGGTTCAAAATTTTCCTTTCTTGGATTCTTATCCCAACCAAAATTGAGTGATGGCTCCATATTTTATAAGGATGGTACAATGTATTATCTCATACTTAGTCCCTTAATGACCACCATTTTGGACATAAGGCTTTCAAGTCATGCAAGACCTAAAAGGATCCTTCATTGATCCAAACGCGTACCACACCTTATGTCATTACCAATGTAAAAACCCTCATCCTCCAGATCCCCTATTAATCGATAAAAGAATGGAGTCGTAAGCAAGATTCCACTTGTTCAAGCGCAACTGTGAAACTCAAGGTGCTTACAATATGTCATGATTATGTGATTTGCATTAATGACATAAAGCTAAAAGTTGATTTAGTACTATTACCACTTTATGAATTTGATGTGATATTGGGTATAGACTGGAACTAAATATCATGTAATAATGAAATTGAAATCTCTAAATTGGACAAGGGTTATGTTTCAAAGGAAAAGACAAATTGTGCCTACATGTCTTGTTTCTGCTATAAAAAGCCTTTCAAATGAGTAAAGGTGGTTATAAAGCTTATTTGGCACATGTGGTAGACACAAGGTTCATAAATAAATTATTTAAGAATATTCTAATAGCAAATGAGTTTCCATATGTATTTCCAGTTGACTTACCTAGTTTGCCACCTAATAGGGAGGTAAAATTCACAATTAGGTTACTTCCAAAAACAACACCACTATCCATTCCACCTTATAAGATGGCTTCAATTGAGTTAGGAGAATTGAAGACTCATTGTAGGAACTACCTGACAAAGGATTCATCAAACCTAGTGTGTAACTTTACGGGTGCTCTGGTGTTGTTTCTTAAAAAGAAAAAGGGGGCAATAAGGTTGTATATTGATTATAGGCAGTTGAATCGGGTCATTATTGCCAATAATAGATATGTTTGATCAATTGAAAGGAGCACTTGTATTTTTTAAAAATTGAATTGAAATCAAACTATTATTAGATAAAAATTTCAAACCCAAATGTACAAAACACTGCTTTCAAATAAGGTATAGGCATTATGAATTTTTTGTGATGCGTTTTGATTTGACTAATGCACCAGTTGCATTAATGGCTCTTATGAACATGGTGTTTCAACCTTACTTGGATAGATTTATAATAATGTTCATTGATGAAATACTAGAGTATTCAAGAAGCAAAGAGCAAGAATAGCATTTGAGAATTGTATTGCAAACAATTATTTGCTAATGTGAGTTCTAGATTGATTATATGGCATTTTTAGGGCATGCAATTTCTAAAAAGGGCATAAAGGTGGATCCAAATAAAATTGAAGCAATAGTAAAATGAGAAACCACAAAGAGTGTTGTAAAAGTTTAAAATCTCGTAGGACTAGCTAGGTATTATCGTTGATTTGTTAAGGACTTTTCACTTATAGTTGCTCCTTTGACTAAGTTACTTTAGTAAAATCTAGCATTTTAGTGCTTTGAAGCATCTCAGGGGAGTTTCGATGAATTAAAAAATAGATTGATATTTGCTTCAATGTTAGCCATTCCTACAGCTAATGAAGGATTTATAGTTTATAGTGATGCCTCTTATTAAGGCTTGGGATGTGTTTTAATGCAACACCGTAAGGTAATTACATATGCATTTAGGCAGTTGAAGCCTTATAATTATCTTACCCAGTACATGACTTAGAACTTATTATTGTTATGTTTGCTTCAAAAATATAGAGGCATTAATTATATAGAGAAACTTTTTAGATATTTGCAAATCATAAGAGCTTGAAGTATTTATTAAGCTAGAAAGAATTAAATATGATATACAGGTGGTGGTTAGAATTGCTAAAGATTATTACTGCACCATTGAGTGTCACCCAGGGAAGGAAAATGTAGTAATAGATGCTTTGAATAAGAAATCAAGAAGCAATGTAGCTCATTTACAAGCATTTGGACTATCTTATTTTGTTCAGTTATGAGCTATAAATGTGGAACTAAACATGCGAAAGAATGGGGGTATTGATTGCTACTTTTCAAGTGAGACCCATGTTGCATGAATGAACTAAAGAAGTGTAGAGCAAGGATCTGAAGTTATAAAAAATTATTGAAAAGCTAAAATAGGGGAGACAAACTAATTTTTGATATTCAAAATGATGTCTTGATGTTAGGATCATGTATTTGTATGCCTAATATTGATAACTTGCAAAGAGAAATCCTAGAAGAAGCACATATTTCTCTTTATGCCATTCATCTAGGAATGACAAAAGTGTACAATACCTTATGACCTGATTTTTGGTGGCCCAAAATAAAGAAAGATGTGATAACATATGTTTTAAAGAATTTGATTTGTTAGTAGAGCAGCATAGAATATCAAACATCAATTGAAAAATTGAAACCATTGACGATTCTGATATGGAAATAGGAAAGAATAACCTTAGATTTTGTATATGGGTTATCAAGTACTCTAAATAAGGATGATGCTATATGGGTGATCATTGATTAACTAAGTCAGCTCACTTTTTGTTTATTTGATAGGTTAGTTCACTTAAGTATTTGGCTAAGAAATATGTGGATGAAATTGTCAGATGACATGGTGTTCTAGTATCTATTATATCAGATAGAAATCCACAATTTAAATCTCAATAATGGTTGAGTTCACAATGGGCCTTAGGTACTGAGTTGAGTTTTAGTACTGCTTTTCTTAGATAGATAGATGGACAATTAGAAAGGACAATTAAAGCTTGTGTGATAGAGTTCAAAGGTGCATCTTGATTGAATTTGCATACAATAAGCATTATCATAGCAATATACATATGGCACCATATAAAGCATTATATGGTAGAAAATTTTAGAGTTGAATGACCATAAGTAGACCTCTAATTCTATATATATGTTTGTGTGTTATGTTTATATGTGTGTGTATAAAATAAAGGTAAGTAAAGAAAAGAATAAAAAGAAATCACTTGGTGAGTCTAGACTCCTTTACTCATGAAATGATAAGAAATGAATTAAATAGCTATAATATAATATAAGAAAGTGTTTTTATGAAATGGTTTGGAATCAAGCTTAGCTTGAATCCCTTTCTCTCATTTGTATTATCTTAAGAATCTAAATATGGCAAATAAAAGTTATAAATTTTGATCTGCCAATCAGTATAAATTTTAGCTTCAAGGTATCAGATGACTTAGAAATAGGCTTTAACCATGAGTGATTAGGCTTGTTGTGGTTCTGAAGGCCTTAAACCTTCTCGTTTCCTAGCATTAGCATGGTCCAAAATTTGGGTCATGATAGAATGGTATCAAAGCAAAGGTTTATATGGTTGGACCTTTAAGGTTAGAAAGAAATAGACAAAGATAGGAAGTGATCACAATGATGAGAGATATATGTAGTTAATTAGCTATGACTTCAAGAGATATAGGATTTCCTTCATATCTTATTAGTTTACTTAAGTTAGGATACTACGTGGAAGCATTGGAATGTTGTGTGTTCATGATATTAATCTTTGTATATTAAATATGGAGAGCTAATGGTAAGGTGATATGTTTGATGTTATGAACTTAAGCACAATTTATGCTTAATGTATTATGATATTAAGGCATTTGAAGTTGAAAAGTATGTATATATGATGTGTTATGAAATGATATGATAGTTTTCATGATATGTTATATATAATTAGATCTATAGAGATGAAGTATAAGTTCATGATGTTGAGATAAAGCATAAGAAATAATTATGATATGTCATATGTTATAAGTTGATGTAAATGATAATAAATTATAGGAATATGAATGGTATAGTGATATAATGAAATGATATGATATAAGTTATGATATAAAAATATAGGAAAAGAATATGATGGAATGAAGATATGACTTAGGAAAAAGGGAATGATATGCTATTATAAAAGATAAAAGGATGTGATGATATTGAATATAGATATGATCATAGCGTTATATGATGATATGATAGAAAGATAAGGAATAGTGAGAGATAGGGAGATGAAAGTGATGATAAGTAAAGACATGAAAGTATGAGAAATAAAGTTAAGAGTAGAAGTTAAGGTTACTCAACTATGTTTATCCTTTAGAACTACTAAAGAAATGAATGGATAGTTTTTAAGGGTATCTAGTTTATTTCCAACCAAAAGGGGGTGAAGGAATCACTTTGTTATGGTTATGCAGTACCCTTTCATAATCATAACAAGTTATTCCAAGATCTAAAATGACATTTAAAACTCAAAAATGTTTTAAATTATTATATAAGTTCTACTAGCATTTTAAAAGAATTTTAATAGATTTTAAATCCCTTCCATTATAGCATTCCTTAGGAATAAACACAATTTGACTTGGATTATTTATTTATGATCAAATATTAATAATTACAAGTAGAAAAGGGAGTTATATAAGAATTCAAGGATAAATTATACAAGGAAGGGCAATTTATAAGGCTCAAAACTTGGTTCTTAAGGGTCTCTCACAAATGAGGACTCCTTCTCATATGTGATAAGCATGAGGAGTCTAAATTTGATGAAATAGTGATGATTTTAATTTTATAATGATGAATAATTAAGATATAATATGACTTAGGAAGAATGACTAAGAGATATGAAGGTGACAGATGTTAAATCACAATGAAGAAGTTAACATATGTAAGAAATAATGATTAATGAACATACATTAATGCTGCAATTAGAGGTTTAATAATGAATAATATGCTAATATTATATATGAAAGAAAGTTATGTTAAAGTGCATGTTAAAAGGAAATGAGAATGGATGATGGAAGCTGCATTATATACTATGTTAGGAGCATGATATTGAATAGTTAGTAAGGTATGTAAAAGTGCTTGATGTGTAATTAATTGAAATTTTAGTGAATTATTTTAGAAGTTGGAAGTTGGTATTTGAATTATCTTGGAGGAAAGAAGGAAGAGTTTAATAGTTGCATAGTTGCCCTGTCTTAATGTCGCTGCATATGTTTATTTAATGTGTGCTTAATATGTGTGTCTATGTATACTTAAGTGCCATGATAATAATGTTTTATAAATGTATTTTACATGTCTAGAGTTGATATTTGCAGTGTGTTGAAGAAAGGTTTAAAAGATTAGAAGAAAAGCTTATGAATGGTTAGAATGCTTTATTTAGGTACTTTAGTCTTTTCACACCCTTTTATCTTTAACTTCTTCATAAAAACAACTCTAACTCCTTTTCTCATCATTATTAATGGTGAAAATTGAGTTTTAAGTTTATTAAGGAAAAGGACAAAAGAGTGGAAACATAATTTTATGGTTAGAAATAACATTTTCGGTGGACATTTTCTAGAATACTCTATATAGGTATTTTAGTATTTTTACACCTTTTTCTCTTTATCTTCTTCCTAATCAGGACTCCAACTTTATTTTCATCAGATGTTATAGCTCAAAACTCACTAAAACCTCCTAAAACCTTTCCTCCATCCATGACTGCCAAATCAAGTTAGGAGAATTAAGTTTTCTCATCCATTTTCTTCTATCTTTTAAGCAAGTTGGTGACTTTCCTCTCTTTATTTAAAGTAAGTTATCATCTATAATATTTTATGTATATTTGTTTTATGTTTGAATAAGTGTGATTATGGTGTTTTTAATCTTGACAGTAATGGAAGAGCTAATGTTTGGTGCTAGTTTAACATGAAAATTGATGGTGTCTTTAAAAAGAGTCTTAGAAGTGCTTGAACTGTGTAGGTTATTTCTTTTAATTCTTGATGATTAATGGCTAATTAGATGTTAACTAGTATTGTCATATTCTTTTTTAAGAAGATAATTGAGCTTAGTTGGCATTTTACACCTTGGTTGAACTAAGGGCAATATTGATATGGTATATACTTAAATCTTCAAAAGGTGTTGAAGTGTATGGATTAATTGAATAAATTCTTGATGATTATGACTTCTTAAATGTTAATTAGCATCCTAATAGTTTTGTTGAAGATGAGAATTAAAGGTTGAATGGTGTTTTACACATTGGTTGAGATGGAGGAAATCTTTATGTCTTAATGGGCTTTATGAAGTCCTTATGTAAATAAAGTATGTTTGAAAAGAGAATTGCTATTAAAATGAGTTTGTTGATATTGTTTAACACTCTAGACTTTATTATTAGTGTTACATATGAATGAAGGAGATGTTCTTTATTGGAGAGGCAACTTCGCTGTGTAAGAAAAATAAGCAAACCAATTAAGGATTCCCATGGAATTGATTATCCATGTATGTAATGTGTTATTATATAAATGATAAATGTAAATGATATGTCATATAGCTAGAGATGTATTCATGTAAGGGTATGTGAGCATACATATGGACAATATAAATTCCTCACTATATTTTCCACAAGGAGCTCACCCCCCTCCCCACACACAGATTGTTTTGTAGGTAAGCATAAGATTAATATCATGATTGATGGCTAAAGGTTTACGGTTATAAATAGAGGGTTAAAGTTATGTATCATATGTTGTCAAGGTATTACATTATTTTTATGTATTTGCCTAATAGTGATGTATATGTATAATTAGAAGAGTTATAAATATATTAAGAAAATGTTAAGTATATCTAGCATTCTTAATAATCTCCACCAAGTGTAAGTTATGATATTATGATATGTATATGTCAAGGTTAAGGTAAATATAAAATGATTATGATGCATGATTAATGGGAATGATGCTAAGGCATACTAATATTTGTGGCCCATGTAAGATAAATGTTGAATGGTTATGATAATGAAAGGAATCGTATAGCTAGTGTGACCTTATGTGGACCCTTAGTTCTAGGATTATCTAAATGGGAGAGTTTTATGTTCCATGATATATACATAATAAAGGTAAGTAAAGAAAAGAATAAAAAGGAATTGGCTAGTTAGTCTAGACTCCCCTACTCATGGCATGATAAGATTAAATGGTTATAGTATAATATAAGAAAGTGTTTTTATAAAATGTTTGGGATAACACTTAGCTTGAATTCCTATTTCCCATTTGTATTATCCTAAGAATCTAAATGGGGCAAATGAAAGTTAAAAATGTTTATGGGCCAATTAAAATAAATTTTAGTTTTAAGGTATTAGATAGCTTACAAATAGGCTTTAATCATGACTGATTAGGCTTACTACATGTTCTTAAGGCCTTAAGCTTTCATGTTCTCTAGCACTGGCATGATCTGAAACTTAGGTTATGATACCTTACTACTTATTTAAGATCGATGTTAGCTTTTTTATCATCAGCTGTTATGGTTTTCTCATCCTATAACATAATTAATCCATTTGTATTTCTCTTAAGTATCCCCATACTTAATAACGTATTTTCACTTCTTGCCTTATTTAGAAATATTAGAAATAATGCTAAGGTGTTGATGAACTAATTTTTTGCTTCTTTATCTTTATGAATAACTTTAATAAATTTTGTTATCTTTGTGATGTAATGAGCCATCATAAAAGCAAAGTTTCATCATCAAGCTACTCAAGTAATATTCATGGAGTATCTACTTTTTTCTTATTCCTCATACACCATAGGTAAAATAAATCTTGGATGGTGCAATTTTTATTTGAGTATTCTTTTCCATTTAAATTCCAAGCTATAAACCTACAAGTTATCCTCAAGTTTTTTTTTTTTTTTTTTTTTTTTGTCTTCGAGGCTTTGTCATTAGAAGAGCCATAATTTTTGCTTCCATTGATTATAAAGAGCTAAAATTTATTCATTCCTAATTCAAAGGTAATTGGTTACCCTAAACAACCTTCTATAGATACCTCAAAGTAATGAGAGATATTATTTGGTAGTAGTTTGTAGTCTCCTTGCTTGAGTTGAAAAGGTGTGCTTCCTAAAACTTGAGCTTTTAAGCAATCATCATCTAGCACAACTAAGATTGCCAAAAACTTTATTGTGAGATCTAAATATATAGTTTCTTTGATTTTAATAAAGAATTCACATCTAGAGCCCTTTAAAAATTCTATAACCTATACATTGAGATTATATTTTTATAAATCTCCCAAATCATTAAACTTTCCCCTACTCATGTTTCTCTTAGCAATACTATGAGCTAGCTTTGCTTTCTCTTTATCCTTAAAAATAACATGAATGGTCCTGAGATTCTAGTTGTAAGAGGACTTTCTTGATTTTTATTAGAGCTACACTCATGTTTTGTATCCCACATCTTTCCTTTTCCTTTTCCTTTTATTTTTTGAGCTTATATTTGCTTAATAGTCAAGGAGTTTGAGAAGTTATAGTTCTTTTCTTGTCTTTCTATCTCCATATAGCACTTGTCTTGATGTTGGCTAGAGGTTCATCTTTAATAAAACATGTATCAAGTTTAAGGTCTTAATGACCTATTTACTTATATCTATTGGTTTCAATTTTTTGAAGCCATCTAAAACAAATTTTGTAAAGAAATTGATGATTTTAAGTGTAAAGATGATGATTAAAGAGAGTGAGAGTGAGAGAGAGAAACAGAGAGCAAATGGATTGTAAAAGATTTTGTAAATTATTTTGCACTAATTGTTAAGCTTTTAAAGCAAGTAATAGAGGTTTATAGGAAACCTTGTCAATGACCATTATGATTTTTCTAATGATAATTTGATATATCTATTGTAATATCTGACGTGCTAGTGTATCGAGGGTTGTGAAACTTTTACAAAAGTCATGGAAACAATTGACTAGTAATTGTGGAGATATCATAACAATTATGGATTACTTCTAGTTCATCTTAGTATTTCTCAAATATCATTCAATGATCATAATTGTTTATGCAATAATTATTGATTGTCTTTTAAATTCAAAAACCTTTGAAAAGTAAATAATCTTTAAAATTTTTGATGACTTTTAAATGTAGTGAGCTTTAATTTATCAAAGAACCTTATTGACATATGGACATTTTAATGGTAAATCAAATTATCTTGTCTTTTAGAAACAAAAGATCTAAAGAACTAAGTTATTTGATCAAATAGCAAATCAAATAAACAACATAAGATCAAGGCTTTATAAATATTGTACCATTTTAACTTTTATAAGGTACTACTATCAATTATGCCTAATTTTCTTTTAATGAACTACATTATCTATCATTGAAAGGCTTTAGGAAAATATCCACCCATTGATAGTTAGTGTTGATAAATTTAAGCATAACATCTCCATTAGTAACATGACCCCTATTAAAATGATGTTTAGTATTTATATGCTAGTTTTAGAGTGCTTAATGGGATTTTTAGTCAAATTGATAACACTTGTGTTATCATATTTGATGGGAATATTATTCACATTGATGTAATAGTCATGTAATTATTGTTTCATCCATAATATCTATGCACAAAATGGACTAATAATAAATTATTCTACCTCAACAGTAGATAAAGTAATTGAGTTTTGCTTTTTATTACACCTTAAGACTAGGGAGTGCCTTAAAAATTATCATATGCTTGAGTTGCTTTTTCTATCTACAATGCTTCTTACAAAATCAACATCTAAGTATGTAATAAGTTACCTTTAGGATACCATATTCTTAAATTTTGTGTTCCAAAATATTTAAAAATATGCTTGACAATATGCAAATGTGATTCCATAGAATTAAATTGAATTCTAGCATATAGGCACACATTAAACATTATATCAAGCATAAATAGTAAGATATAAAAGACTACCTATCATATCTCTATATAGCTTTTGATCTATTACTTTACCTTGTTCATCACTATCTAGCTTGATATTTCTTCTCATTGAAGTCTTACAAGTCTTGCTTGTATCCATTCCATACTTTTTGAATAGCTTCTTGATGTACTTTGATTGGTTAATGAAAGTTCCATTCTTTCCTTACTTGATTTGAAGTCCAACAAAGAACTTAAGTTCTTCCAGTATGCTCATTTCAAACTCACTTTTTACAGTTTTTGAAAATTATTCACAAAATCGAAAGTTAATAACACTAAAGTTAAATATCATCAACATAGATTTGAATAAGCAATATATCTTGTATGTGTTTTACAAATAAAGTACTACCTACTAATTCTTTAGTAAAAGTATTTTTTAAAAGGAATATATTATTTCTATAATACCAAGCTCTTAGTGTTTGCTTCAAGCCATAGAGAACCTTAGTGAATTTAAAAAAATTAGTTTGAAAGATATAATTTTCAAAACCAGAAGGTTGCTTTACATACTTCCTCCTTTATATATCCATTTAATAAAGCACTTTTCATATCCATTCGAAATAATTTGAAGTTCATGTGAGATGCAAAAGCCAACATTATCTTAATTACTTTTTACCTTATTACAATAGGGGCAAAGGTTTTATCATAATCAAACCTTCCTCTTCATTATGACTATTAGCTGCAAACCTATTATTCTAGTTATATTTCCAAGCTTATCAAGTTTGTTTCTAAATACCTATTTAGTTCTAATAATGGAATTATTTTTATGTCTTAGAACGAAGGTCCATACTTTATTTCAATCAAATTGGTTTAGCTCATTTTGCATAATAAGAACCTAATTTTCATACTTGATGACTTCATTAATAATTTTAGGCTTTATAAGAAATATAAAGGCAAGATTATTGCATTTGTTACTAAATGAAGACCTGATTATTACCTTTCCTAAAGTGTCATTAGCTCTTTTTGGATGATCTTTCTTATATGTCTTATATTTTCTATTTGTTGAATCATTTGTCTAACACTTAGAGATTGTTGGCCCTTGGCACCAAGAAGGGGGGTTGAATTGGTGTATAAAAATTTAAAAATAAAGAAGAGGGGAAGAATAATGAGAATAATGAACACAAGCGATTTATAGTGGTTCGGGTATTAACCAACCCTACGTCCACTC
>CATIWR010703105.1:0-33030 GCA_949677035.1 Omphalea diandra | reverse complement strand
TAAAATCTATATATAAATCAAAAAAAACCACTGTGAGAGCCACCCTCACTCTATTTATACTCTCTTTTTTTTTTCACACAATACAAAATATATATATATATATATATATATATATATATATATATATATATATATATATATATATTTCTTTCTTTCTTTCTTTCTTTCTTTCTTTCTTTCTTTCTTTCTTTCTTTTAATAAAACAAGAAAAAAAAAAAAAAAGAATTTCAATCAATTATTTCATTTTAATAAAGAGCCACAACTAGGTATCTAATTAATAGTCCAAATTTATCAATTACTTCTCTTGAAAAAATGATATTATGAGCATAGGCTACACATTATGCAAAATTCAATATTTCAATATTGACTAAATTTATCTATAATAGTAAAACCACCTTTGAATTACAAATATCATCAATGATACTAGAAAAAATAAATATAAAGTAAATATGGTAATAGATACATAGTATTAAAATCATGTTTCTATAAAATTGAAAACAAGCATAATTTAATAGACTTATGTTCAACAGTAAGAATGAATAGATTAGCATGGTCCCCACCTCTTCTTCTATAGACTTTTGTTGACGACCATTTTGATGGAGTTTATTGATATATATATATATATATATATATATATATATAAAGGACCATGTTATGAAGAACAAAGATAAGCATGAGCAAAAATATGTAAACAAAGAATGAAGAAAGCATAAGCAAACCCAAACGCAGATGAACATATGAGCATAAATACGTACATCCACGTACAAAAAGAGGTTAAGGAGATATCCATTATCTTGGCTAATGAAATATGCAAATAAACAAGGAAAAAAAAAGGATTAGTTTAAGCAAACCTGGGCGCAAAGGCACAACAATTATGTCGGTCTATTAACAATGATTCTTGAGTAGTACTTTGAAACAATAAGGATATTCAAAATTTTGTAGGACATCTAAATTCTACTGCAACTCTGCAAGTGAAAACGAACATTGGTACTTCGAAAAATGAATCCAAGAAACTGACATTATGTAAACCAAATAAAAAATGAATTACTTGCAAGAATCATTGAAGTCATCATCTTGTGAGTGCTTGCAAAATTCAAAGTTCCAGCCAAATTGGTAATTGTACCAGATAGAAACCAACAATAACTGATTCCAAACTCAAAATACCAAAGAATACGAAGAACAGATAATGAGCAATTTCAGTTCTCTATTCGATTCAAATCAAGAAAACTAAACCAAATACCTTAAAAAATACAAAAAAGGATAATACCGGATATCATTTTAATCAATTCTCAAGGGAAAAAATTACAAAAAAGGACAGCTTTCTATCTAGCTCTTGGCAAGCTTTTGTTATAATTGTGTGCATTTGTGACCTATAAACCAATAAAATTCAAACCAATCACCAACAACAACCACACTTCACAATCATAATATCAAGAAACAAACAGTTAAATACATCAAGCTATTTAATTGCCATACAAATCACCTGAATGAACCTGAAAAGACAACACGAGTAGTTGATGTAGACATGAATTTCAAATTACACTTTAAACAGATATAGAGATATCGTTAGTTGGCATATGCTAGCTTAGGGATAATGTAGAAAACAGAATTTGAAAACTGTGTCATGTTCCTTCCAGGAGTTACAGAGACTTAGAACCCTATGGAACCAAATTGATGTAATAAAAAGCCACATGAACACTGAAGAGATGCGAAAATCTAACTTATGCATGACCTTAATAACATAAAATCTAGCCATAATTTTCCAGAATAAATATTACCATCATTATTGTTGTAAATAATCAGGCTTCCAATATCAATCATAATAGCATGTGTTGTTTCTTTAAGAATGATTTTTGGCATGGCTAAACACTTAAATATTCTTTATCTCTCTTCCCTATTACAAATTACTTTGAGCTAAACTCTTGGTAAAAAAAAAAAAAAAAGGAAAAGAAAACAATCTCAACATAATGGAATTAGGACCTATGCAGAACCAAGCTAAAGCATTGACAAAATACCATCATTCTCAGCTAACTAGGCAAATTCTTTTGCGCTCATTTCATGTTTAAACCATTGATCAAACTCTATCCTATATGTCTTGAGGAGTCTAATCAATGTTTTAATAGAAGGTTAATATGTAAGCAGAAGCGGGACAAAAAATATGACAGTAGGTCAGGTCAATAGAACAACAAAAGGATTGCAAATGAAATCAATCATTAAATGCACCAATATAAAAAATGGTGAAACAAGTGATTGTATATTTGTGTTTAAGTTCACTTTTACTAAAACATGAAAAACAAGAAGCCTTGAGCATTAGAATAGCCTTATTCTGTTATATATTATGGCAAATGTCAAATTTTTGAACATAAAAATAATATAAAATTTAGAAAAATCAGAACCTTTGTTCCAAAAACAGTAGGCTATCTCTTTTGTTATGTGGTATATAGATAGTGGAAATGCCATGTCCTGATTGTATGAAATCAACTGAGACAATTCAATAGTAATTTTGTGCAAAAAGGATCTATAAAAGTTACAAGCATAAGGAAAGCAAATGACACTACAGGGGACACTGAGATAAGGATACAAAATAAGAACAATGCATTTTATCGTCTTTAATTACAAAAGGCTCTTTATTATTAACTTCTTCAAGTTGCCTTCGATTAGGCCGGGACTAAAGAAAGAAATGAATAAATGTTGAAGCACAAGGTCATATACTAATTTCTAAATAAACAAAAGGGAGCCTGAAAGAAAGCAAAGGGCAGAGCTATAGGATTATCAAGAAGTGGATTTGCAAGCAAACTATAAACCGGTGATTCTTTAACATAGTTAAAAACTTCAACTTGAGCAGCTGTTGTGCGCATTGCTTGCAATCTTTCCCTTCTTCTTTTTGAGTCTTCCATTGAACTTGAGAATAAAGAAAAATAAGTTACTACAAGTTGTAAAAAAATCATTAGCTTTTCCGTCCTATCACATAAACTAAATAACTTCAATCCATATTATAGGTTAACATTGATATACATATATTCTTGCAAATAAAAAAGAAAGTTCTCTACTTTATTTATAAACGAAGAAAGAAATAAGAGAAAATAACCAATATTTAGGTGTTGGGGATACATTCTAGTTAGGTGTTGGGGATTCAAAAACCTAGATAAACCAAATACTCTAAAATGATAGAAAAATAACAACTTCAGTAGATAATTGATGGAGTTGAAAAGGAAAATAAAAAATGAGATTTCGATTCTCAATGAAATGACAAAACAAATTCAATGAGCACAATAATTAAACAAAAAGAAGCGAAGTAAAAGACAACGATTGCTTAGCTTAAGTCTAAGTTGAGACTAAGGTGGTGACTGCTTGGCTTGAGCTTTCTTAGGCATGACAAGAGTAGCAATCTTTTATTGAGAAGAGATCAACAACTATGACAAGTCCTCCAAATTATCATCACCTAACAAATCGAAAGCATTGAGGGTCACCACTTAGCAAGCTTTTCTAGGGTTCAAAAGTAGTAGCTCTATAAAGGAGAAAAGAAAAGCTTCATTTTGTTGTTAAAGAGAAAAGAAAAGTTAAAAACACATACTTGAAAGACCCAAACAATGAGGCTTGGGACAAACCATGGAGTCCAGGAACATCATCCTCCACTCCTTGCTTCCTCTTTCTATGGCGCTCTTTGGTTGATACCCATAATGATTCATCTTCTCGATTTTCACTACCACAATGAATGCCTATAACAAACACATTGCTATTATTAATATTGCAAAAAATCACAAGATCTAATGATTTTACAATATACTAGTAAGAGTTCAAATAGAAAACAACAACATAAGCCAAATCTGATAATAAACGAATGCAACCACATAAAGGCAATGGCTAGGGTTTGCAAAATTGGAAGAAAATGAATGGTGTGAATGGCAAGACACAGTAGTGAGGAAAGGAAAGAAAGCTTTTGTTAAGGTTCATAAGAAGAAAGGAATAGTGTAAATGGCAGAGGCAATGGCTTTTTGTTAGCTTTTGTTAGGGTTCACATAAAGGAAATGAATAGGGTGAAGGATAAAAGAAAAGGACAAAAGAACAAGATGCACCATTTTTTTAAGTTACTTAGCAACTAACCTAACTTAGTTGCTAATTTTTGTGTCTAACAACATGTTAATCGCTAATCTACAATAAAATTTAGTAAAACTTAGCTATCACAATTAGTAGTCGCTATTTAGCGACTACAGACTATGTAGTAGCAAACTATTTAGAATTTTAATTTATATATAATATTAATATATATTAATATTTGTAATTTAACATATTATACAATATATAAAATATTATATAATTATTATATAAATAATATATAATTATTAAAAAAATAAATTTTGTAATTATATTATATATATGATATATAATAAAAAAATATTATGATATATTATATAATATATTATAATATATAAATATCATAAAATAAATAAAAATACATATTATAATTATATTTTATATCATATTCTATTTTATTATTCTATTTTATATTAATATTATAAATATAGATATAAATATTATAATTATATTATATAATATATAAATATAATAAAATCATATATAACATATTTAAATTATATATTATATATAATATATTAATAATTTTTAATATTAATTATATAATTATTTATTATTAATATTATATTATATATATTTAACAACTATTTAACTACTACGATGGGCAGTAACGGTGCTTAGCGACTAATATATGTTAATAGCTAAGTTACACGAAAATTATTTGCACATATTATTAATGTTAGTTGTTATTTAGCGACTACAAATCATGTAGTAGCTAATTAACGACTGTTTAGCTACTACCAAAGGCAATAGCTAAAATAAGCAACTAAAATTTCGTTTGTCAGTAAGTGCTAAGGGGAAAAAATTTTTGCACGAAATTTTTTAGTCTTCTCTTCACTACTACATTTAGTGTAGTTGTTATTTAGCGACTAAATAGCTACTATGTTTTAGTAGCTAATAATTAGCATCATATATTTTGTGGTTATTTACTCATTTAGTCACTAAACTTTAAACAGTTGTTATTGAGTCACTAAATAGCTACTAACATAGGTAATAGCTAAAATGTAGTAGTTATTTTTGTTTTTTCTTGTAGTAAAGGGTCATAAACTCACAAGTAATGAGCAAGAGCACAAAACCACCGAAAAAAATACCCCAAAATCTCTTTTAGAAGCCAAACCCATATGGTGTAGAATCCACCAAGTGGTGTTAATAAGATGGTTAAACTTCTTGCATCACAAAAACAACAACTTAATAACTTAATACGGTTGATTGCCCCGTTGCTCTCACCTCTACCTATCACTGAATATGAAAGTAAATGATGCATATAACGCAAATATGGCTCTCTAATCTCTGAAACCTTAGTCACCCTTACTTCATAATGGGATTTGCCACCTAAAGAAACCCAAACTACTTAGTTATCAAAATCCTTTGAAAAATCTAAATACCCTTCATGATTTAGTTCAAATGCTTTCGCAACTTTGCTTAAGGGAAGGGTATAGGACTTGTTAAGCAATTGGAAGGAAATAGTGCCAAAAGGGTAATGCCTGCCATCCTCTTAAATTTAACATATAAACTAGCAAAAAATTCTAGAGTTGACTCTTTATATGAGAAAGTGTGGAGATTAACAAATCACTTCGATTAAAGAGTCGTAATATGTTCTTTGATCACATCAAGTAATCCCACATTTGTTAAGGCTCATATGGCTATGAATTTAGTGGGGAAAAGAGGATACTTGGAAAGAGTCACATACCTAGTTTCAAGTTCATCCTTACCAAAATGGGAGGCACACTAAGAGGAGGAGGATTAGAGCTTAAAGAAACCAACTTTCTCTTTATTATGGATTTTAGCCACTTAAACATGCTTGGGGCTAAAATTGGGAATGAGGAAAAGGTTTTGGAAGGATTTTTTATGGGGGAATGGTTGGTTTGGAAAAGGGAAAGGGGAGGTGCACGACTGTGCTTAGGTAGGGTATTTAAGAGAAAAGTGAATAGAAGATGAAGGGAGCAAAGGTTTAAATTAGGATTTTTAAAAGTGCACAATCATGCATCAAGGCCATGCATTCTAGGAATTTAAAGGGTCTTTTGGTTGATAATTACACACAATCGTGTGTTAACACGCATAAACATGCATTTTAGTTAGTGAGACTAAGAGAGTGGATGCATGGCCATGTGATATGGGTTAGTGCTAAAAAGAAGAATGTTAAAGAAATATATTCATGCGATCTTGTTCTGTGTTATTCTAACTTTCTACTCAAAACACACATTTTCAAGGCATGGTTGTGAAAGCGAAAGCACCCTTTACCTAGGCCTAGGCCAAGGATTCAGAAACCAATTCTGCTTTTTTCATCAGAGGAGCTATTTCTGGCCCGAGCCATGTGCTTTACAAATAAATTTTTTCTTAAAAATTGATCATCCTAATGGTCGTTAGGCTTACGTCTTATGGTCATATACTCATCTTAACATCTTTTTCACATAAAATAAACATAAAAACACACCCAATGAAATCAAAACAATAAGAGCATAAACATAAAAATACACCAAATGAAATCAAAATAATACGAGCACATCATAAAAACACACCAATGAAATCAAGATAATAAAAGAACATTACAAAAACACAAGGATCATTATAAAAAGTATAACAAGAGTGGAAGAAAACTCTCATAAACTTTTGAACTTATAAAAACAAAAGAATGAAACTTAATATTAGAATAAAAAAAAGAATACAAAGAAAAATAAAGATAGAGCAATGGGGGATTGCCCCAAGGACATGCTAATTTAAGGTCTTTACCTTGGCTAATGTTCTTGGCTTTTGGGATGAGGCATGTGGGAGATAAAAAGTCTCCCTTTCTGGCATAACTTTTCCTTCGTAGTATGGATTTAAGTATTGCTCGTTAACCTTGAATTTGCAATCTCAATGCCACCATGTGAATAAATCTTTACTATGACAAATGAGCCCAACCACCAAGACTTGAGTTTACCCAAAAAGAATTGCAACCTTGAGTTAAAGAGGAGTACTTTCTGACCTTGCTTGAATTCCTTAGGTAGGATATGAGTATCATGCCACAGTTTAGTCTTATCCTTGTATATACAGTTGCTCTCATAGGCTTAAAGATGAAGGGACTCAAGTTCATTAAATTAAAGCTTTCTCTTTGCACTAACAAGATGCAAATCAAAGTACAAAAATTTGATTGACCAATAAGCTTTATGCTCATATTCAACTGACAAATGACAAGCTTTCCAAAACACCAAACGATAAGAGGTGGAACCAATTAAAGTTTTATAGGCGGTGCGATAAGCCTAAAGTGCATCAGGAAGCTTCAATGATAAATTTTTTCTTAAGGAATTGATAGTCTTTTCTAAGATTTTCTAGATGGCCCTATTGGATACCTCCACTTAACCATTTGTTTGGGGATGGTAAGGTGTTACTATCTGATGGTTTACCCCATAAAATTTTACCAAATTCTTAAATTACCAACTGTAAAAATGTGAACCTTCATCATTAATGATAACATGAGGGGCTCCAAAGTTGGCAAAGATGTGTTTCCTTAGGAATCAGATCACTACCTTAATAACATTGGTTAGAGTTATTATGGCTTCGACCCACTTGTAGACATAATCAACAATTACTAAAATGTAATGATTTCCAAAGGATTTTGAAAACGGTCCCATAAAGTTTCTTCCCCAAACATGAAGGAGCTCTTCTTCAATCATTGAATTTAAAAGTATCTCATTCCTCTTGGGGATATTACCTACCTTTTGCACCTATCACAAGACTTTACAAAAGCAAAGGACTCAGTAAATATAAAGGCTAAAAGAATCCACTTTGTAATACCTTAATCATCGTATTGGGTGGATGAAAGTGTTCTCCACATTCTTCTGCATGGCAATGGAGTAAGATATCTGACATCTCCTTAAGTATACATCACCTTATAATTCCATCAGCACATTCCTTAAACAAATAGAGCTCTTTTTAGAAATAGAATTTAGCATCATGCAAAAAAAATGTTCTTTTGTTGGGAGTTGAAATCATAAGGAATAATGTTGCTACTAAATAATTGACTAAATCAACATACTAAGGGGTTTAGAGAGCCTTAAGAAGAAAGAGTTGCTTCTCCATGAAGGTTTCATTGATAGGAGTATTTACCTCTTCCTATCGACTATGCTCTAATCGAGAGATATGGTCGACCATTAAGTTTTTACCCTTTTTTATCTCTAATCTCCCAATCGAATTCTTATGGCAATAGAATCCATCATATAAGCCTTAGCTTTGCATCCTGCTTTGCAAGCAAGTATCAAATGGTTTCATGGTTAGTATAAATAATTACTTTAGAGCCAAGCAAATATGATCTAAATTTGGCAAAAGCAAATACTATAGCTAAGAAATCTTTTTTTGTGGTGGCATAATTGATTTGGGCATCATTGACGGTTCAAATTGCATAATATATCACATGAATCTTCTTGTCCTATCTTTGCCATAAAATAGCTCCTATGGCATAGTCACTTTCATCGCACATCAACTCAAATGGCAAGGACCAATCCAGTTGTATCATGATAAACACAAAAGTGAGTTCCTTCTTTAATCTGTGAAAAGCATCCAAGGAATCATTAGTAAAATCACAAGGAACATTTTTAGCTAAAAGATCACTAAAGCATTTAGAAATTTTTTAGAAGTCCTAAATAAAACACCTAGACAAGGTCCTTATGTCCTAAAGTAGCTCCTTATGCCTTTCATGGATATTGGATGAGGTAGTTTTTTTATGACCTTAATTTTTGCTTGGTCTAACTTAATGCCATTGAATGAGATCTTATGTCAAAGCACAATACCTTTACTTACCATGAAGTGCACTTTTTCCAATTAAGCACAAGTTTTGTTTCTTCATATCTTTGCAATACCTTGTCAAGGTTAATTAAATAATCACCAAAATTTAAAAGTCATCCATAAATATCTCAATCGTCTTCTCCATAATTTTAGATAATATAACCATCATGCATCTTTAGATGGCGGTCAATACATTACACAACCCAAAAGGCATGTTTTGATAAGCAAAGTATTATATGGGCATGTGAATGTTGTTTTTTCTTAATCCTTCGATGTTATTTGAATTTGATAATAGCTCGAATATCCATTTATGAAGTAATAGTACTTATGCTCATTAAACATGATAATTGGTAGTGTGTTATCCTTTCCTAAGAATGCATACCTAAGATGAAGGGGCAAGGGTTTAAGCTCAAATTGAGGAGATTTGAGGATAAAAGGTAGAGTTATCTTAAGGTGCTTCTCATAATCCAAAGGTTTAACGAGAGAAGGAGAAGAAGAAGGGTTATCACATACTTCAAAAGTTAGAGCAATTACCTCTATAGTGTTGTCTTCTTCCTTTTTCTCCACTCTTATCATGGCTACCTTTTCATGATCCAAAGTCTCTTGCTTTTCCATATACCTTTATAATGTTGTCTTCTTTCTTCTTCTCCACCCTTACCATAACTACTTTTTAAGATTAGGAATCTTTTATTTTTCTTTGTAGAATTCTTTGGCACATTCTTCAATGATATCAATCCTTAGGCACCTTCATCTTCCATAGGCTACTTGATGGCCTTATACATGTCAAACACTACTTCTTTATCTCCCACTGGCAAGGTGAGTGTTCTTTCTCTCACATCAATCAAAGCACCATCGATTATAAAAACTAGACATCCTAAAAGCAATGGAATTTCCCTATCTACCTTCATGTCAAACACCACAATGTCCACTGGAATAATGAACTTACCCACCTTAATGAGCACATCCTTTACTATCCCTTTTAGATATATGATCATGTGGTCTACTAGTTAGAGAGACATGCTTATGGGCTTTATCTTACTAATACCTAATTTTTTAAAAACACACAAAGGCATTAGATTGATAGCTTAGATCATAAAGGGTTTTTTCCAATAAAACATGACTAATTTCACAAGCTATAGTAAAACTCCTTAGATCTCCTTTCTTTGGAGGCAATTTGTTAAAAAGGATGGCATTACATCCTTTAGTCAAGGGGACTCTTTCGTATTCCTCTAAGTTATTCTTTGTTGAAAGCACATCCTTTATGAATTTTTCATATTTTTTCATTTGGGCAAGCACCTCCACGAATGGTATATTGATTTGGATCTTCTTAAACATGTTCAAAAATTATTGTAAATTATTTATCCACTAAGTTTTGGTTAAGTATTGAAGGGAAAGTGATGAGATGTACATATAGCTTCACCTTTTCCTTAGGCTTGTCCTCCTTAGTTGGCTCTTCTTCTTTATGTAACTAGTTTTCCTATTTTTCCTCACCTTCTTCCTTAGGTTGAAACTCCTTACCACTCCTTAAGGTTATGGCATTTACTTGGTCTTTTAGGTTGATTATGGAATTACTAGGTAAGGTGCCTAGGGCATTGGTTATTTGTACCACTTGGATCTCAAGGTTATGGATGAAAGATGAGTGACTTTTGTTGATGAGGTCCATTTTAGCATCAAGCTTCCTAATCATCTCATCTTAATGATTAAGTTTAACATCAGTTTTAGATATGAATTTTTTCATGAGGTTTTTTAAGCTTGATTTCTTTTTTTGAGGTTGATAGTTTAGTGGTGGGGGTTAGAAATCAGGTAGTGGTCCTTGTGTTTTGGGATTTAAGGTATTGTTGTTAGACCAAGAGAAATTGGGATGATTTCACTAACTTGGTTTGTATGTATTGGAATATGGGTTATTGGGTTGTTGATTGAAATTTCCCACAAAGTTCACTTATTTTTTAGCAAAGGGATTCCCTATTTGATAATCAATACAGTTGTGCCCATTTCCCCATAAGGTCACACATAACTTGTAAGAAAAGAGAATACATCACATTATAAGTAAAAGAACTTAATTGTTTGGATAGAGATGATACTAGACTTTGCAGAGCTTATAATGCACCACGTTTTGAACTTTCACTACTTTTTTTTGGCATAGCCATTGATGAGCTTAATAGTTATTGTTTTCCATTATTTCGATCAAATCAGAAGTCATATCAATTGTTTTATCCAAGAGAGATTGTCCAGCTGCTACATCTATGGTGATTTTGATTTAACCAAAAAGTCTATTATAAAAGGTATGCATGATTGACTAATTAGAATTTGATGATTTAGGAATCTCCTCAAAAGATCTTTGAATCATTCCCAAGCTTCATTTAAGGTTTCTCCATCTTCTTTGGCTAAAAATGGTGATCTCGCTTCTAAGCCTAGCTGTCTTTGAAGGAGGGAAGTATTTTTCCAAGAAAAGCTTGAGATAGTTGGTCTCATGTAGTGATGCTTCCAAGCTCCAATACATTTATCCATGGCTTGGCCTTATCCTTAAGAGTAATGTGAAAAGGTGTAACCTTACTGCATCCATAGACATTCCATTTTGCCTAAAGGAGTCACAAATCTCTATAAAATTTGTTATGTGAGTATTAAGGTCCTCATAAGAAAGGCTATGGAATTGAAGAGTATTGATAAGCAATTGAATAAATGTCGGTGTGATTTCAAAATTATTAATATTAATGGTTGATTGAGTGATAACTAGTTTCAATCCTTCAAGAGGTGGTGTGGTGAATTATGTCAAAGGTCAGTCTATTTGATTAGCCATCTCCTAATTTTGTTAATCTTCTTGCCTTCTTTGATTTAGGATGAATTCAATTTCTAGATTTGGAGGAAGCAAGTCTTCTTCTTTTTCTTGATTTTGAGTTCAAATCATGCACCTAAAAGAAAGAAACAAAAAATAAGGTTAAAATGGAAAATAAAATTCTAGATTAACATAAAAACAATAACTTAATATTAAAGTCCTCGATCCTCAACAATGGATCCAAAAACTTAATGATGGGTGTGTGATAAGTATAAACCACTTAAGCTCTAAATGCATCAGCCATAAGTAATAAAGTGTACTATGTGAGTACAAATATTGTTTCCATAAGGATCAAGTTTAAGTACTAAGTATTTTATATCTTATATTATCTAAAGAATCAATACAAAATGATAATTAAAGTTGTAAATAAGAAAATGAAATCAACACTTGTAATAATTAGAAACAATCAATGAAGAATAATGGCTAAGGGCTTAACTTCACTTGGTGATTTCTAATGGATTCATAATCTTTATCTATTTAATTCATTCATCAAGTGCTACTATCGAGTCATTAAGGTGATTAATCAATCTTTTTCAAGTATTAATTAACATGCAAAAGCATGTTAAGCTAAAGGTCTCTCAACTCAAAAGCTAGACATCATTCAATTGTCTTACTAAACAAAAGCTAAGGATAATAATGCTTTATTAAGGTCTCTTATCTCATAACAAAATAATGCAATTATTGAAGGATCCATTCCATGAAAAGGCATGTCTCAATAGTTGATTTGCAAAACTAAATATGATTAATGGCCAGTCAATCAATAACATGAAGCATTCAACAAATACTAACATAAGGAATGAATGAAACCAAAAGACTTTAGATTAAAGATAACCAATATAGGTCACACAAGATCCATCTACAACCCTAGCCTCAAGAATTTTAGTTTATAATAAAAACAAAAGAAGAAAAGATGACAATCAAATCAATCCCAATAATAGCTATGAACTTTTTCTTAAACTTTCTTAACTGCTTGTAACTTCTCTCTTTATAATTTCTTGATTGAATCATTGAGACTTGTTATATTTGTTCTCTTGCTTTAGGTGAATCTTTCATTCCCTAATTCTGCTTCATTTTCTTTCTTAAATAGTGCTTTAACTATGCCTTCAAAAGAGAAAGCTTAAGTGAAGGGAAAAGGAAAGGAATTCTTGAAGATTTCTTTTTAATTTTTAGGGTTTAATGATGCACACAGTCATGTGTTATCATAGCACGGTCGTGCATTGTTGCAATTCCTTCTCAACATGCCATCTCTTGAAGATGCATCACCGTGTTATAAGGCCATGCATTTTTTATTTATTTGGTTCCTTGATGTTGGTGAGGCACACAACCATATGTTATCGAAGCACGACCATGTGTTTCTTCTTATTCATAGGAACTTTGCTTTTCTTCACTTTTAATCCTACAAAACAACAATTAACATGCATTAGGCCCATTTTATATGAGGAATTAAGAGAATATATGTGGTTTTGAGGAAGAATTAGGCTATAAAACATATGAATTATGATGCTAAACAAACATGTAGCTAGCTGGAGCTATTAGTAGGCTTGCTCAGCGACATTGCTCCACTCAAACCCATCATTCTTTAATAGCTCAGTTAAGGATTTAGAGATTTAACCAAATCCTTTAATAAATCTTTTATAAGACCCAATTAGCCCTAAAAATCCTCTCAACTGATTAGCATTAATTGGCACATGTTATTTTTAATACTATAATAATCTTGTTTACTCTGCTCCCTAAGCTTTCACTTAGTTTTCTATTTCTTTTTCAAGGCTCAAGAAAAACCTTCCCTTATTCTAAGATAAGGAAGAATCTTCCCTTTTACAAGCTCAAAGATAACCTTCCTTTTATAAGCTTGAGAAGAACCTACCCCTTAGTATTTGTCTAGGCATAATACCAACTTTTACAACCACTAGTAAGGATAGATCTAAGCAGTGTCTAAGCATCTCAAATATGTAGCAAATACAAAATTAGTGCTAAAGAAAACCTACTCTAAAAAATAGTAACAAAAATAAACTCACTCTACCCAAAATACAAGCAACACCCAAAAAAGTTTGCACAAAGATTTACAAAGATATTCACACTTGCTCACAATGTTCTCTAACCTTTCTAAACTTAAAAAATGTTCCTTATATAGCTAAGCTCCAAAACTAGCCATTGGAATAGTTGATGTTCAGCCTAACAACTTTTCTGTAAAACTAGCTATTAGAGATGACAACACCTATAATTCTTCATCAAACCCTATTGAACGTGTTAAGGTTACTTCCAATGCTCATTCTTCATCATTCAATGCTCGTTGGCTTTGACCACAACTCCTATTAAAGAAAGAACAATATCCATTGGTCATTTCCAGAAAGATTAAACTTCGTGCTCTATTTTTCAAACTTTCACAGTTATTTTTCAAGTTTGATGAACAATTTGCAATGCTATTGAAAACTCCTTTAACGTCTGTTGAGAAGGTTCAATGCTCGTTTCAGGTTCTAGAAGCTTTAGCTCAAGCTTGGACACCTTTCTCATGTATGTTATGAATATGCAACATTTGTTGTATGCCAGATCAATGCCCGTTGCGAAACTTCAACGTCCATGGCTAGATCCAACACAACTCAATTTGAAACACTTCTCCAATGCTTATTGTAAAAGGACAATGCCTGTTGCGAGGTCCATAAGACTTTGGTAAAAGAGCAACATTTAATCAACGTCCACTGTTCATCCTTTAATGCTTGTTAAATGGCCCAACACCTGTTGGGAGATGTTCAATGCCCGTTGAACTTGCACAATGCCCATTGAACTTGTTTTAGTCCTTTAACGTTCATCAGGTCTTGGGGTCCCATGTTCTTCAAACTTTCTCCCCCTAACATTCATAACAAACTCCTTTTTTGACGTTCATTGGATATGTTCAAATCATCCAAAAAGTACAAACATTAAAGCTTTTATTGGTTTTGTTATAATTTTATTATCTTTCAAAATAATAGTTTTGTTATCATTCAAAACACATCATTCAAAGTAAAGGAGTGAGTCCAATGCCTTGGGGTTACATGTTCTCCAAACATTCTCCCCTTTTTTTAATGATGACAAAACCAAGAAGCATTGATACCAAAAATACAAATCTTAAACACACAAAAGATACCAAATGTTAAAACACAAAACTACAAATAAAATACCAAGAAAAATACATACCAATCAAAACATCAACATAAAACTTGATACCAATTCAATATAAGGTTTGATACTAATTATAGGAATATCCACACAAGGTTTGACGCCAAGTATGCTACTTAACAAGCCACATAAAATACCAAATGTTGAACACATATAAGATACTAAATGTTGGATGTTAAAACAATAGATGATACCAAGTGTTAGGCTATGCACATAAGTGATACCAAACAAAGCAAATCAAAGCATCCAAAATTTATCCTCCCTTTTGTTATCATGACAAAAAGACATATAAAAATTCTTCCTTAAAAAATGTTCTCCCTCTTACAAACATACAAACATTCACTTTTTAAAATCTTGACTAAGTTTCTCAAAAATAAAACAAACATGATGATACCAGAAATACAGAACAAACAGCAAAGGAAAACTCCTCTTGTCTTTATGCTTCCTTCTAATAAATCTCCCAAGATATTCAAACACAAATTCAGTTGACATAACTTGGGGTTACATGTTCTCTTCACAAATTAAGGAAAGCAAGAAAGAAAGGTAGTTGCTAAATATTCCTAAAATAAAACTTTAAACGGATACCTATGATGGTTGATAAAATAAACTCCCCTCCCCCAACTAATGCATATTAAACAAAACAAAGGGAGAGAAAGAGATAGATTACAGTTAACGAGACCATCTGATACTAATTATTATGTTTTTCCAAAAATACAAGTCTTTTTTCCAAAACTTTAACTCCTCTTCAAATTCTATAGCTCTACTAATCATTTGATTCTCCATTTTGAGCAGAGGGTGAGGAGCCTCTAAACCTGTAAAAGTAAACTTTCTTTGGTATCCAGTTCCTTTTGAGTCCATGGTAGCTAACAGCATAAATATGCTCATCTCTCAACCTAGCATAAAAAAAAGTATCCTTTATTACCATAATTTTCACAATAAAAGCATTGTCAAACAAATATTTTAGGGTGAGAGCATTTATGATTATGCACATGTTATTTAGATGAAGGTAAAGGAGTTCTAGCTTTGGTAGAAGCTCTAACAAATTTTGGCTTAGAAGTAGAAGGTTTAGAATGATCAAAGCCTAAGTCATGTTTATCTCTTGAAGTCTTTTGAAAGCCCAAAATAATATTAAGTTCTTTTTTTCCTTTTATAAAAGAGGCAAGTGAATCCTTCAAAGTTGAGATCTCTTTCTTGAGACTCTTATTTTGAGAAGACAACATTTCATAAAATTTCTTTGCTTAGTTTAAAGACTCATTTTATTTTTCTAATAGTTCAAATCTTTTCTTTAGTTCCACTAATTTAGTTTACAAGATTTTGTTTCTCTCCAAAGTGGCCTTATAGACTTTCATCTTCTTTTATCCTTCTTTTTAGCTCTAGCTTTTGGGTAATTTGCTTTCATATGGCTAAGCCTTCCACATCTATAATATGCAATTTACTCAAGCTTGCCTTTACCCTTCTTCAAAATTCTCCTGAATTTATTTGTCAAGAGGGTAATATGCTCTTCATCCAACTTTTCATCATCATCTGAGCTAAGACATTTGGAGGTAGCTTTAAAAGTTATTCCAATCATCTTCTTATTAGCATCCTTAAATATGGGTGGAGCTTCTCTGTTCAGGTTCATCTCATAGTCAATGAGATTTCCCAGCAGCTCATCAAGTGGCATGGACTTCAAGTCCCTTGAGTCCTTGAGACAGGTGACGTTGTTAAGCCACTCATTAGGTAGACACCTCAAAACTTTCTTTACAAGTTCCTTATTAATGAACGTCTTTCTAAGAGTCTTTATTTCTCTAATAATTTCTCTAATAATATAAATGAACCAATCAGACATCTCTAATAATCTGAATGAACTGATCATACATCTCCAATAATCTGAATGAATCGATCATACATTCTTGAGATTGTTTCATTAGGGTTCATAAGGAAGGTTTCATACTGACAAATGAGGGTCTCCATCTTGTTTTCTTTGGCGTAATTTATTCCCTCATGTACGATCTCCAAGGCCTCACAGATTTCCTTAGTAGTTGACTTCGTGCTCACCTTGTTGTACTCACTTCTGCTTAATGTACAAAAGAGCATATGGATGGCCTTGTCATTGTTAGCAATTTGCCTTTTTTTCTTATCAGATATCTCATCAATTCTTTTTCTATTTGAGTCCTATTGACAAGTGTTTACATTAGAGTGTATGGACCTTTATCCACAAAACCACAACTCAATATATTCAAGTCTGAGAAAGTAATACATTCTGCTCTTCCAATACCGATAGTATGTTCCATTAAAAAGAGAGGTCTCACCACTGATTATTCTTCTGGTCCATGCTCATTTTAGACTGTCATGATCATGTCCCTCTTGCACTTAAGCTTTAAAAGAGGTCAGGCTCTGATACCAAATGTTGGACTGAGTGGCGATGAGGCAACCCAAGATGAATTGAGTTGAAATCAAAAATAAAAAAACACAACCACAAGCAACTAAAGCAAAAATAATAAACACATAAATCAACAAAAGGATTTATAGTGGTTCGATAACTTGCCTACTGCACTCCCTAAGCTTTCACTTAAGCCTTTCTATTTCTTTTTCAAGGCTTAAGAAAAACCTTCCCTTTTCTAGGCTAAGAAAGAACATACCATTTTACACACTCAAGGATAACCTTTCCTTTTATAGGCTCCAAAAGACCTACCCCTTGGTATTTTTCTAAGCACAATACCAACCTTTACAACCACTAACAAGAATAGATCCAAGCAGTGTCTTAGTCTTTTCTAGGCTAAGGAAGAATCTTCCCTTTTATAGGCTCAAGGATAACCTTTCCTTTTACAGGCTTTGGAAGAACCAACCCCTTGGTATTTTTCTAGGCATAATACCAACCTTTACAACCACTAGCAAGGATAGATCCAAGTACTATCTAAGCTTATCAAATAGGCAGAAAACATATAATTAGTGATCAAGAAAACCCACTCTCAAAAAGAGTAACAAAAATAAACTCACTTTACTCGAAATAAAAACAACACCCAAAAAGGTTCAAACAAAAAGTTACAAACATTTACAAAGTTGCTTAGACTTGTTGACAATGTTTTCTAACCTTTCTAAACTTTAAAAATACTCTTTATATAGCCAAGCTTCAAACTAGTCATTAGAACAGTTGATGTTTAGTTTGATAGCTTTTTTACAAAACTAGTCGATAGAAATGACAATACCCATTTTTTCTTCATCAACCTTCATTGAACTTGTAACGATTACTTCCAACACCTGTTATTCATCATTCAAAGCCCATTGGTTTTGACCATAATACCTGTTGGAGAAAGAATAATGTTTGTTGTTCATTTATAGAAAGCTTAAACTTCGTGCTCTATTTTTCAAATTTTGTACAGTTGTTTTTCACACCCGTTGAGCAATTCGTAATACCTGTTTGAAACTCTTTCAATGCCTGTTGAGAAGGGTCGATGCCCATTTTGGGTTTCAAAAGTTTTAGCTCAAGTTTAGACATCTTTCTCATGCTTATTACAAATATGCAATGTCTGTTGCTAGGCCAGATCAATGCCCGTTATGAAACTTCAATCCCTATGGCTAGATCCAACACAGCTCAATCTGGAGCACTTCTCCAATGCCTGTTGCAAGGTCTAAAAGACTTTAGAAAAAGAGCAGCATCTAATCAATATTTATTGTTCATCCTTCAATGCTTGTTGAATGGTTTAATGCTCATTGGGAGATGTTCAACACCCATTGAACTTGTTTTGGTCTTTTAATGTTCGTCAGGTCTTGGGTTCACATTTTCTCTAAATATTCTTCCTCTAGCATTCATAACAAACTCCCCTTTTAATGTTCGTTGGGTTTGTTCAAATGATCAAAAAAATACTAAAGTACAAATATAAGAACTTTTCTTGGTTTTGTTATAGTTTTGCTATCCTTTAACATAATAGTTTTGTTATCATTTAAAACACATCATTCAAAGTAGAGGAGTGAGTCCAATGCCTTGGGGTTACATGTTCTTCAAACATTCTCCTCTTAGCATTCATAACAAAGAAAAGTTATCTTAACATCTTACTACTCCAACTCTAAATTTAGCTAAGATGTCAAGGCCAACAACACTCTAATAGTGGTATGTCTAACTGCTGGTGAGAATACTTCATTTTAGTCATTCCCCTTCATCTATAAGTACCCCTTTACCACCAATTATGCTTTAAATTATAAATGTTCTTTCTCTAAAACTTCTTTCTTATTTTTGTAGACCCATTTGCACCTAATTGCCATTTTTTATCCTTATGAAGTTTTGCTAACTTCCATGTTTGATCCTTTTGTAATGACTCAATCTCTTCAACCATAGCTTCTAACCATTTCTCTTTTTCTAAAATTGATATAGCTTCTTGAAAAGAATAGAGCTCTCCATCACTTATTTGAAAAATAAAAAAGGTTGATTCATCACTTATACGATAGATACCTAGCTAGAGGTCTGATTATGTGTTTAGGTCTATTTATGGTAATACTGTGCTTATATTGATGCTACTACTAATCTTTACTCTCTAAATTATCACCACTATTTTCTGATTCATTTGTTCATCGAACTGACCTTGAAGGACTATCTAGCCTAAACTCCAAATCTACCTTAAACCTTGAATCCATACTTTCTACTTGAGATTATTCATGCTTGTCTACCATAGCTTACTCATTAAAAACTACATCCCTAATAACTATCACCTTTTGCATGTCAGGATCTCAAAGTTTATATTCCCTTACTCCTTTTCTATAATTGACAAAGATAAATTTTCTCTAATTTGAATCTAATTTTGTTCTCTCATCAGTGGGGATTAAAGCATACGTTGGACATCCAAATACCTTGAGTATAGAGAAATCAGCAATCTTACCAATCCAAACTTATTGTGTGGGCTTGTAATCTCATTGTCCTAGCTTTCTTTAACAATGTCCTGTTCATCCTTTTTACAACTCCATTCCATTGAGGTGTCTTCGGAATTGTGAAATGCCTCTCATTTCCTTCTTTCTAGCAGAAATTTATGGACTTATTAGATGTTTACTCACCTTCATTGTCAAACCTTAAACACATTAAGCTCTTCCCTATGTACTTTTTAACACTAGCTTTCCACTCTTTGAACTAATGAAAAACCTTACTTTTCTGCCTCATAAAATACAACCAAACCTTTCAAGAAAAGTCATTAATAAAAGTCACAAAATACATGGCTTCAACTTTTATTACAGCATGTGCTAGACCCTAAACATCTGAGCGAACATACTCTAGCACTTGTTTGTTTTTCTATAAAGAAGACTTTAACTGAACTGTGTTTTGTTTACATAAACACAAAATTCCCAAAACCAAAATGACACAGTGTAACCCCATTCAACAATTTCCTCTTTTATGGTTCTTGCAAATCCTACTCACTGATATGATCTAACCGTATATGCGAAAGTTTAAAGGAATCCGCTGATTAACATACAAACCCATTACCAATAATTGTACTGCCCATTAGCCTATACAGATTATTTGGACATGTATCCCCTTCATCATAGTCATAGCACCAATGGAAACCTTAAGAATTCTATTACTTGAAATTGTTAAAAAACTATGTATTGTCTTTTATAACTGTCCTAATGAAATCAGGTTCTTCAATTCAGGAACATGTTTGACGTTCTCTCATATTTTGATTGTACCATCGAACATCTTAATTCTAGCACTTCTAATCCTTATAACTTTATAAGCATAATTATCAACCAAAGTTATATTACCAACATTATAAGTCTTATAACTATAGAACCAATCTTTATGTGCAATATAATGTGATGAGGCCACATACTAAATTTCATGTTTATAATAAGTCATTACCTTTCATCGAGACTGCCATAAGATCCCCCTCCTCTGAAGCATTTATAAAAACATCAAATGAACTTAAAGTTGTATTTTTCTTATCAGCTCTGTAATCATTGAATAAAGGACAATCTTTCTTCCAATGGCCCTTCTAGCGACACTTGAAACATTCTTCCTTCAACACCTTGGACTAAGACTTGCCTCTACATTTTTTTTTCTTTTATTTTTTATTTGTTCCTTTACCTCTATTGCATTCTAAACTAATTGATAAACATTTAACTTATGAGTTTTCTTTCTCCAACTTCTGCATTGATATATGGCACTTAAGAGCTTGCACCACCTCATCATAGTCTAACATTTCCTTTCGCTACCACGTCGTATTGAATTGTTTGAACAATGTCAGCAAAGAACACATAAGCATTTGTGTCTTGTCCTTATCATCCAATTTCACATCCATGCATAATAAATCACTAATCTTTTGATTGAACTGGGTTATGTGATTTCATAGGCCTCCACCTTCTTTCATTATAAACCATAATAGATCGTGATTCATGAATAGCTTTAACACACTCTCTAGTTTCATCCACAAACCCTTTGTCATCTTCTTATTGATGACATCATACACAACTCACCAAACACATCTGATTGTAATGAAGTTAATTAACTCGATATCCCACCAATTTTCTTTATCCATATTAGTAGGCTTCATTCCCTTTAAAGCCTTGTGAACCTTCATCTGAGTTAACAAATCAAGCAATCTTATCTGCCACATAAAGAAATTTTCCTTGCCATTAAATTTGTCAAACTTGGCATGTGCTCCTAATTTACTTATTCTACTTAATGCTCTGATACCAGTTATTAGATCCTGTGACTTTTATAACACTATTTAGAATTAATCTATGAACAAAAAAAAATAAAAAGAAAGAGAATCAATCACAAAAGACATAAAGTCTTATGTGGTTTGATAATTTGCTTGCGTCCACGGGAGATTTCGATTTGATCTTTTATTGAGAGAGAACACTAGCAATTATAATTTGTTATAGGGTAGGGTTTTAAACCCTATTATACTTGTAATTGATTGTCCTAGAAAAATTACACAAATAACCTTTTATATAAATTTCCAACTCTTCAATAAAACTGCACTGTACAGTCAGACTCCTTTCCTACACTCCTCTATGTCGAAACTCTGAGTGTAAAATGTCTTCCATTATAAGCCATTATTTAACATCATTATTTGCCTAACATAACTTTTGTGATTCCTAAAGGCAGTACAAAAAAATAAACCTAGAATTCTTCATCATTCATATTTCCTTTGAACAAATTGCTTTTGATGAAGCGCCAAAGATTGTCACTATTAACTACTAGAATTTCTATAGGTGCAATAATCTAATGATTTAGCTATAGTAACAAACACAAAATTATGAGTACTACTAGAATCCACCAATATTTCTTATCATTTCCCATAGCCTTTATAATTTGTTTGTTAGAACTTGTTTCAACTTTATTTAAAGCATTAACAGACAAATTTTGTCCTTGATGTTCAACTTCAAAATTAAAAGTAACTTCTTGGCTATAACTAATCACTTTCATAGTTTCTTTATCATCTAATTCTTATAAAGTAAGCATTTGTAGTCGCTTAATTATACATTGATGACCAAGAATTTATTTCTCACCATAATTAAAACACAAGTTTTAGGCTCTTTTTTTTGCTATTTCTTTTTCAAAGAGTCTAAGGTAGTTTAGAAGGACGGGAGTTATAAGGTGTAGTTATTCATGCTAGTTTGGTAGGAACATTGGACCATTTTGGAGTGGTAGTAAGAGTAGGTAACAAAGGGGGGAATTTGGACCAAACAAAAGCTTATGATAAGTGGGTTTATTTTTGGCTTGGTTAGTAGCTTCTTGAAGTATGGCTAACGAATAGGATTTTGCAAAGTATCATGTTGGAACATTCAATTTGGACCATACTAATGGCATATTCTATAGATAATGACACCTTATTCAATTTAGTATCAAATTCTTCCATATAACTTCGTAAATCCAAATTTTGTCTAGTTTTCCTAATTCGGCCACAATATCTTCAAACACCATATTAACAAATCTTAAAAATAAAGCTTGAACATATTTTTCAGGTAATTTGTGCACTAGATCATCAAACTATAGTGTGAATTCTATTATAATTGTGAAAATTTATGTTTTGCAATTAGGTCGATGAAGTGCATTTAAGATTGCATTTAAATTGTTTCAACTAATTAGTGTAATTTTGGTCACCATTGATCTGATATGGAAATAAAAAAAAAAAGATTTTTTAATGGCTTATGTCATAAAGATGACAACATATGGATGGTGATGTGGAAAGAGTTACCACATCATCACCCATTTATTACCCTCTTTTGCTCCAAAAATTTAACTTGTCTTCTCCCTCTCTTCTCTGTTATTTTATGATTTTCCAATTCAGGAACCCTAACAATCAAAAGATTGGGGAAAATTGGAGAATCGAAAAGGGTAAAGGCTCATCATGAATAAAAGCAATCAAGTGCAGCCAATCTTCATTAAAGTAGTCTTTTTGAATTGCCACAGCAGATTGAAGCAAGTGTTGCATTTGGGGCTCATCTAGATTAGGATCACTATCATCTACAACTGCACTAAGGAGCACACAACATTCCCATATGCTCATAATAGTTTTGTCTTGTTTACCATATTCTTCTTGCATTTTTTTGACCTGTATTATATACCCACCAAAAAATTTTTAAAAAAAAAATCACACATTAAATCAAGGACAAAATACCTCAAACATACAATAGATTTGAATCTATTATATATGATATTCTAAAACATGTCTAAATAGGTTAGTTTTGGTTGAATAATACTAAAAATTTTCGAAAATCCAGAAGTCGCAAGTTAAAACCTCAATCAAATTGTAATTATATATATATATATATATATATACAAGATTGAGAAAGTTTTCTTACAAATGTGTTGGCATAAAATTCCTCGACCAGCTTTTGTCTTTCGCTTTCAGCGTTACAATGATTGTTGTGTACATAGTTGCACCATTTCAATATCAGATTTGTCGCAATGAGAATCGACCCATTAACCCTTAAAAACATAATGCGTGAAACAAAAAAATATGAAATCAAGGAGTGATTGAAACCTGAAAGAATGGCTGAAAGAATTGATATCTAGTGCATAAAACTCATATGTTGATGAAATATGATTTTGTACCAGAAATCCACCATCCAAACCAATTCCTTTCCATCATGCAGATTTTCATTTTGAAATTTCTAAGTGTAAATTATCATAAAAATCTAAAATCCGTAATTGAATGAGCCTAGTGTTACCATAAATTGAGGCTTCAAAGTCTGGAGGCCTTTGGTTCCAATCTATTGTATGATAATGCTAATTTCAACTTCAATTTGGTACGCATGATTCCAAAACAAAGTCATTTTTTGATTCTCATTGATAATGGCAAGCATGTAAGGTTTGATTGAGAGATTTGTTTCGAAATGTCATGTCTATCTAAGAGGTAATGGAGAGAAGAGGGAGAGAATAGTGAAAGATTAATTAATCAACTTACTGTAGTAAAGAGAGGTAAAGGTGGTGGTGACATGGCATCCTTTCCACATTATCAGCCACGTGGCATCATCTTTATGACATCAGGAAAAAAATGAATTTCTTTTCGCCATATCAGCTCTCCAAAAGCAGGAAATACATTAATCAATCAAAATAAGTTAATTGCAATCTTAATTGTACTTCAATGAATTGATTGCAAAAAATAATTTCATGACTGCAATAGAATTTACATTTAAGTATGATAATCACGTGTACAAATTACCTCATATGCTTCCATATAAGTTTGTAAGAGTAAGGTTAGACAAAATAGTGAGAATTGCAGTTGAAAAGAGTGGAGAAAATTACTCAGTGCTGAAATTTTAATGAAAATCAAATATGTGCATTATGTATGAAGAACTTCATATGAGATTTCTTTGATGGTATGTGACCTTGAACATTGAAAAGATTGAAGAACCTTGCAATTTATATGTTATTCAAGAAATGCATCCAACCAGATAGGCAAACAAAATGAAGATATGGAGAAAGGGAATGTAATCAATGATCAAAAACAGAAAAAACACAGCTTTCATTTTTTAAAATGGAAACTGTCGCTTATGCAGGTGATAACTGTAACAAGAGATATTACAAGTGCCATACAGCTTCTATGACAATAATAAGGCTACAAAAAATTTGCTTAACAAGTCAAAGCACATGTGGACACAAATGTTTGCGTCCAGGGACATGGACAAGTTTTTGTAAATGGTGTGACAAGAAAGTCCTATGATAATCAGAACATATTTCACTAATACTTGTCAGAAGGCATCCTAGTAGTCCTCTCTAGATCCATCTTGCAATTTTCTCTCAAATCTTTCAGTGCAACAAAGCTGGATTCCTGCATAGAATGTTAAGACATAAAATTCATGATAGAGACTCGTAGTTGATGTAAAGAAAGAGAAAATAATCTTTAAAACTTAGCCTGATCATAAGAAGTCAGAAAATACTATCAGGAAAGCATTTATTAAAACTGTTATGTAGCTCAGCAACCATTAAATAAGGGACCAGGCAATTACAAGATAAACAGATGCAACCAAATTCCCACATCCAACAACATAAAATAAATTTTCTTATCATGGCAAACCAGGTTCTTTTGGTCGGGCACAGAAATAGAATCATTCTAAATTTTATATAATGAGAAACACAATTGAACAGAAAAGCAGAAGTTAAACTCACAAGCTGGTTGCTTTCATAAACAAATACATCCTCCATGTGTTGAAAGAGAGACCTCCACTGAGCTGTGAGATCAGACTCTAATTTTGAGAATTTGGAGTTTCCCCGGCTATGAATGTCGGTCTGATCTCCCCTCGCATATTTATTAACCAAGATGCTTGCTTCTTTTTTACTCTTTTTCAATGCTAGAAATAAAAGGAAATAACATGATATCCATGATCAAAAGAGTTACATCACAGCTGGAATAATAACTGGAAATCTGAAAGAAACTAACTGTATATGGAAGTTCCGATAATGATTCATTTGTTCGACTTACCAGCAATTCGTCCTTTGATGTCCTGATAATGGAGGTCTGACCAAATATAAGCAGCTGATCGAGAAATTGCAAAACATTGTTATCTGATCCGGATAGTATACACGTGACAAGGCAAAGTTCCATATCAATAGCACAATAAACAAATTGAAAACGGAAGTACATATATAATTACCTTTCAAGCAAAAAGAACAAGAACAAGCTTTCAGTAAGTCAGCTCCTGCACTCAAATTATCAAAACAATCTCCCTTGAGTGCTGTGCACCTATCCAACTCAAATGATCTAGAACACTGTGGCTCGGGCAACCTTGACCACTCAACGGACCCATATTTGCAAACATCCTTGTCAACACTAGTACCAAAGTTATCCACATGATTGTTTTGATTAACATCAGAACTAAGTCTCCCGTCATCATCACTTTCTTTCTTGAATGAACTAGAATTCGTGGGCATTGAACCAGTAGATGCACAACTATCTCTTGATGCATCCCAACCCTCCCCAACACTCTTAACATTTCCACTATCATCTAACAAGTTTGATGTTTCCTTATTTTCATCAGGTCCATATAAGATAACTGAAACAGTATTTACCTGCGATGTTTCGATATCACTATCACTAGGTGATGAATTACAGGTTTGCTTAGCTGACATGGGATCACTATTATCACCTCCAAGTTTGGATTTCTTATTGACTGAATTATTGATTCCTAAACATACTTGTTTTGCAAAATGTATATTCCCATTTTCACAGGCCAATTTCTTGCCACGCCCATTTCCAGATTTAAGCCCTAAATCATCTGAAACCGACGAGTACTCTCTTTTAACAGGCCGGTTAGTCCGATCTCCCAAGGCGACACGCGATTGGGAGATCTCTTCGGTGAAATTATCTCCACTCATCATTTTTAAAGTTTAACCGATCAACCTCAAAATAATAAAAACAACAGAAACCCAATCCACAAAAAGGAAAAACCCACTTCGCCTGTCGTCCAATCTCAGTCAAAATAACGTTTAAACTCACTGATATCCAAACCAGAAAATCCGACATGCAAAAAAGAAAGAGAAAACATGAAATTGAATTTCAAATTTTGTCAAAGCAGAACTATACAGTTAGTTCTAACTGACCTCAAAAAGAGAATAAAAAAGAAAGAAAATATCAATATAGCTCTGTGCAAGTGAAGCCCTGGAAATCGAATCCAATATGGAAAGAAAATGAAATGAGAGACTCTAACCTTACAGAATCATTAACGAGGAAAAGCATCATGATCTGCGGATTTTTGTTGTCCTTTCAAATGGGTTTTTTGGGAACGGGAGAAGTAAAAGTCCAAATTTTTTTTTTTTTTGTAGAGGCGGGAACCATGTCAAATGCGGGTCTGACCCGCGTTTTTGAATTATTTGGATTTTGGGGTAACGAGCGCGGGCTCTTTATTGGGTCTTTTTTGTCAATAGAGTGCAACATTCGATTGGTATCGTTTAAATAAACTGAAATTTTTGCACATTAAAATCAAACTTATCAAAATTTATATAAAATTAAACCAATTGAAATTGAATAAGATCAATTTGATTTGGTTTGATTTTGGATTTAGATTTGGACTCTAAAAGAATTTTGTTATAAATTATTTTGAGTTTTTTTATTTTAAATGAACTTTTCCATATTTGTATTTGAATAAATTAGTTTGATCTTTTTGAAGTTTAAATTAAAAGCCAACATAATAAGAAAAATACATTATAATTTAACAAACAACCTACAAATTAACCTGATACAACTTTATACAATTTATCAATAAATTAACAAGATTTATTATTGTATTTCTAAGTATTCCTGAATTTCATGCAGCAATAATATGTCATACAATAATAATATACATGACATTACGAAGTAACAATTCAAAGATTGCTTCAAAAAATAGTCTAAAAAATTCAATAAATAAGAAAAATAAATAAATAAAATAGAAATTAACAATGTGCCATTTATTCATTACAAGTTCAATAGAACACAAATACAACAAGTTTTGAAAACTCTTCTCAAAAAAATTCTGAAAACCCAAAAAATGAAATTATGTGGATAAATAAATTTTATAATTCTTCTAAAAAATGCTGCAAAAAATAAATTATAAAAATTCTACTCAGTTAATCAAAGTATGAAGTTATAAAGAGTAACTTCCAACCAAAAAATAATATGCAAGTAAAAAACCAAAAAAAATAATTAAAGCAACATCATATTACCTTTTTGTAATTTGTCAATTTCTTCTATTCTTCAACATCTATATGAAGTGTAGATTGATAAATCCAATCTTGAGCATAAAGGAAGGTTTGGACAATAGGAGTCAAAGAACTTCTAAATGGATCTAATACTCATTTTCTAGTACTAAACACCAATTTCAAAGCAACAATTGAAATTGAAATTGCTGACAAATCACAAACTACTAATGAGAGGATAGAAAATCTAGGAGAATTATATTTCCACTGAATTAATATTAAATCTCTTTGTATCCTCCTCAATAGCCTCATTTAAGCACACACCTACCTCTATTTTATTGTTGCTTCCACTCAATAAATCAAATCTATTTTTTTAATTTTAAATTCAATTAAAAACTTCACCTTCTCGAAGGGATCATTCATATCTCTCTCAGTATTAATTTCAGTTAGAGAATCATGACAAAATCCATCTTGTCCATGATCTTGAGATGGCTGCAATGGTTTTTGTTTTAAAAATATAAAGAATTTACTTATATGGTGCAATTTGCGAGGTCCTTACAAACCAAAAAAGTGTGAAGTATATCTTCACATAGAAGAAGTTGACCTAAGGTAAAAAAGTTAAGTAAAGTTATCGAATGATTATTGTCATAACATTATGTATCATCCAGATAATGCTAATTTTATAGTTATTGCCTTGAGTATCAAGTAATATGGAAAAAAAGTTAGTTATTATAAATGTATGTCAGATGTTTGAGTAATAAATTTAGTTAGAGCTTTTTATGCTTGGTTCTTTGTTAGCATACCTTAGTGCTAAACCTGTGTTGCTTGATAAGATTAGGAAAAATGATATTAGGATTCTTTATTAGTAAGATAAAGTAAAGCAATGCAAAGACATTCTATATTTCAGGTTTGATGAATAAGGTATCCTTTATTATGGTATGAGTTTATGTGTTCTTGATGTTGATAGGCTTAACAAAGAGATTATGAGTAAAGCCTCATACAATGTGCATCTAGGAGTAACCAAAATATATCATGACTTAAAAAAAGTGTTTTAATGGAAGAAGATAAAGAACATTGCTCTATCTATAGTGTCATACAAGACATATTAGAATTTGAAAATGAAGCATCAAAAGCTTATTTGGGTGCTTAATTGTCTCAAGATTTCAAAATGGAAGAAGTAAGATATTGCTATGGATTTAGTGTTAGGTTTGCCTATAGGCTTGACGTTATGTGAGTGATTACAGATATATTGACCAAATTTGCCCAGTTTCTTCTAATAAGAGTAACCTACTCTATGAATGTATTGGTATGGTTGTATATTGATGAGATAGTGTGTCTATATAGAGCTCTAGTTTTAGTCATATTAGATAAGGGTTTATGTAGTTTACATTAAGATTTTAGAGGAGTTTTCAAAAAGCTATAATCATTAGGTTGCATTTAAGGACAATTTTCCTTCCTTAGACTAATAGATAGTCTAAAAGTACCATTGGAACATTAAAGCATATGTTTTGCATATATGTGTCCAATTTGAAAGGATATTCAAAGTGGCACCTACCATTGGTAAAGTTTGCTACAAAAATAGTTATCATTCCAACATTAGAATGGAATTATTTAAGGCATCATATGGTAGGAAGTACACATCACTAGTGTGTTGGAAGGAGTTAGAGAAGAAGTGTTAGTAGAACTAAACTTTTTTAGAGCAACTAATTGAGTTATGTCTTTAACCAAAGAGTATCATACAATTATAGGTAGTAGACAGAAAAGTTATATTGATCCTAAAAGGACTAATATAAAGTTTGGTAAGTAGAATTTTGAGATTTTTAATATTTTCCTTATGAAAGGAGTACAAGGATTTGGAAGGAACGAAATTGAGCACCAAGATGCACTTTCGAGATCACACAAAAAGTTAGGAATATATCTTATCAATTGACTTTACCACTAAGGATGGCAAGTAAGGGTGGGCACAAAATAGTCTAAATCGAAAAACTGGCTGCATCAAACAAGTTTGGTCAATTTGGTTTGATTTATATACATGTTTGATTTGATTTGGTTTTTTTTAAAAAAAAATTAGTAGGATTTCCTTTGATTTTAAATTTAGATAGAAATGTTTGATTGAATCGAATCAAATTGAATTAAACTACATTTATTTAAAATAAAATAAAAACATGTTAAACATATATTAAATCAAATCAAGTTGGTTCAATCCTATTTAAGATTCATTATTATAATAAAATATATAAAAATCTATTAAAAATATTATTTTATAAAAATGTTTAAAATATGTTATAAGAACTATTATTTATATTAAAAATACTTTAAAAATTATTTCTAAAAATTTAGTTCAAGTCGAACCAAAATATAATTTGAATTGAATAAAATTGCTTAAATTCTATTGATTTATAAATTAATTTAATTTGATTTTTGGTTTGGTTCAATTCAGTTTGAACTGAATGATCATCTTTAATGGCGCGGATTCATCTTATGCTTCATATATCCATGTTATATAGTTTATTTTAGATCCTTTATATGTAGTCACTAAACTAGAGTCTAAGATCACAATAGGTTTTTCATATGAAGAGCAACTAGTAATGATTATTAATATATAAGTCAGAAAGGTTCAACGAGGAAATTCCTATGATCAAAGCTCTTTTGAACCATCACAACATTGAATAATATACATGGGAGACTAGAGATGTTATGCTTCTATAGTATCCTTATCTTTTATAATAAAGTATGAGTTCTTGAACATTCAAGGGTGAATGTTTCTTAAGGGGGAGAATCGTAAGACCTAAGTTTGTTTATGGTGTGTTCTACATATGTTTAGAGTGATGTTAGGATATTTCATACATGTTATTTGATGTTTGAGGTTCTTAGAAGTGAGTTTGAACTAGTGAAGGCATTAAGATTTGAGCATAAAATTCAAAATGGCATAAAAATGATGTTTAGCTTGTTTCAAGTTCCTTATCATTATGTCCAAGCTCAATCTAATCGTGTAACTTGGTACAAACTCTATAGGCTTATCTAGAGAGAATTTGACACATGCATCTTCTTGTCCTTACAATTGTGGTAAATCATAAGGTCTCAAACCTCTCCAAACATGATTTTGAGCTCATTTTCACATTCCCTTCAACCCTCCTCTTGCTCTTTTCTCTCTAACTCTTTGCCTTTTTATATAAGAACTTCAAAACTTAAAAGCTAAGCTCTAAACACACTTTAAACATCATCTAAAGATTTAATTACAACAAATATGATAGATTGATCTTTTCTCTCTTACACAAGTTTTCTTATTCTTGATTGTTCTTAATTTTTATTAAATATTTTCAAGTAAGTAAATTTATGCCTTTTAACTTATTCTTGGCATGTTTATAAGTTATTTAAAGTAGGAAAACCTTATATGGAATTAATTGTAAGGTGGTTGAGCTTAAAGCATAAGAGGGAGCTATTATGGAGTTACCCTATCTAATTCAATTCTCAATTCCTTTTAATGTTTTAATTACTACTTTGGTGTTCATGTCACTATAGATGATCTTAGAGGTCCTTCTGAAGATAATAATTTATTACTATAGGAAGAAGGAAATGAATGATCATAAGGAATTCTTAGCAACTTTGGGTTTATGATGAGTTTTATGTTTCTTAAATGGATTATATATTGATATATATGTATAGTGATGTTTATTAACCTCATGTTAAGGGGGGAAAAAAAAAGGAGCACAAGAATCTTAATTTTCCTTTTAAAATTAAAGGTTATGGAAAGCAAGTTATAAGTAGACAACTTCTATGGTAACATTTTAAAATATTTTCACTAAAATTTTGCATAAACATGTATCATAGTATTTCACATTATGTTAGATGTTAATTACTACATGCATTTTAATTGGCATTAGAGTATTTTGAATGAATTTACAAATGAATGTAAAGTATGTTATGATGTGGTATGCTTCTATAGGGCTACAAATAGGCCAAGTTGAGTCAAGATTTGGCTAATTCAAGCTTGGTTCATTTAGTAAACAAGCATAAAATTTAGGCTTAAGATTGGTTCATTTATTAAATAAACCAAGCATCATTATTCTCGTATATGGTTTACAAGTCTAATTGAGCTTAATTTTGTCTTAAAAATGTTAAATTATAAATAGGATTTTCATAAATTTACTAAAATTTTAATGTTTATTTTTAGATATTTTAGTATACTAAGTATTATTTATTTATTTTAATCATTTTTATGATCAAATATATAATTCTAAATATTATATTATAAATATGTGTTACAGAAATTAAAGATGATTGAGCTCAAACAAGTTATTCATAAGGCTAAACAAGTCGAATATGCCATTATTCATGCTTGGTTTGTTTACTAAATATGCTTTAAAATTAGGATTGGAAAATGAGCTTGAACGAGCCATTATTGAGCTAAGTCACAAAGTTGTTCATGAATGGCTTAGTTTAGTTATAGCCCTAATTGTTCAGATGAATGAAAGTAAGATAAGAAGCAAGTTTGCCTTATAGTTTGGATAATACAACCATTATTTTTGAAAAGCTTCACACAAATTGCCTATAAAAGAAAACTAAAAAAATTTTGTTCTCGATTACTAATGTTGGTCTAAGCTAAAGAGCCATTATGTTAACCCTTTTTTAGATCTACTGCTATACCATTTTTAAATGTTATATGACTAAGGAATGTCAGACTATTTGACAAAAATTCACATTTTAAAAATTTATCATATAATTAATAATCCATTAAAGTCTGAAATACCATCCTCAACTAGTAAGTATGCTCTTCTGGAATTTCGTAATACATTAGAATATCATCAATGAAGGCTATCATAAAGTGATCTAGAAAAGGTCTGAATACTTATTAATTAGATCTATAAATACTGTTGGTACATTAATGAGTCTAAAGAATAGGAGAAGGAATTCATAGTGAACATAACATATCTTGAAAGTTTTCTTAGGTATATCATGTGACATCCCATTTAAATCGTCATTAACTGCTCTAAGTCTATCCATTATTGTTAAAAGACCTTAATTCAATTATCATTTATTTATCATATTTATTTTTCACACAATGTCTCTTGTTCACAACATAGTAACTATTTACAAT
>CATIWR010702928.1:0-11986 GCA_949677035.1 Omphalea diandra | reverse complement strand
TTACTTTATTGTAAAAATATATTTATTATTATTAACTTTCAAAGATATATTATATAATATTATTTTATTTTAAATTTATAAATAAATTTATTTCATTAAATATGTAAATAATTATAAAAAATACCTCCAAATTTTTTAAAAAGTTTATATTTAGTGTTCTATTTTCAGAAAAGTTAATCAATTCTTTACATTATTGAGTGATTAAAAATATAAAATTATTTGTACTTTATATTCTTTGTAATTAAATACCAAGAAAATATTTAATATTCTTTAAAAGTTAAACTTTAACTAACTTCTTTCGAAATCAAGAAAACCATAATTTATCACATTGCATTTTAAACTCAAGTTTCCAATTAAACGTGTCTTTATTTAATTGCATTTAATTCATGAACACAATAAAAAAGAAAATTCATGAACACTATAAATATTATTATATTGCATTACACGTGTCTTCAGTTATTGTAAATTGCATCCAAACGTATCTTTATTATATTGCATCTAAATATAATCATGGCCATCATAATTGGTTACGTCAATCTTTAATTCGTTGGACGGTTAATTAAACTTTTGACAGTACCAATTTCTAATTAATATATCATTATATCAAATAACCATTTCCTGATTAAAGAATCTCAAAAAGACCAAAGGAACATCATATCTACTTATAATTTTTTTCATTTTAAAATTACTTCATCCTTGAATTTTCAAACTTTAATTATATTTAAAATTATTACTCATATCAGATATATCACTTTAGAAATATTAAAAGCGTTATAATAGCGTAGCGAAACAAAGAAAAAATAACTTATTATTTTTCCAAAAATAAAACAACAAAAAAAATACCAATAGAAAAAGCTATAACAAATAAGCATGTCTTTTTTGTTAAAATCATTTTTTTGCGGAATATTTTCTAAAAAATAAATTAGTATTTGGAATGTAATTAAAATTATTAATTTCTTTTATTACAAAATATTTTTTAGTTTTTCAAAATTTAAATTAGATATAATATATAAGGCTTTTTCTTTTTTTTTTTTAATAAACATATCACATATATGGTTAATAACTTAATGATTGAATGTTTTTTTTATCCATGTATAGAAATATATTTATAATGAGAGTTGTTTCTTTACATAATTAAAAAATGCAATTGGAAATTTTAACTGATAATACCGTTAATATCATGATGTTTGAGTGAGCACTTATATTAAATTTATAGGTATTAAATCAAACGCAAAATTACACATTAAATAAGGAAAACTACAAAGTGCTATGATCTAGAAAATCCCGTTTTAACCTCTCACATTATAAGCTAGTGGGTACTCAGAGTTTGGCTAGCACCATTTAAAATTAACCCATAGGTTTTTGCTCCGTTTGTTTGCCAAAAAATTTTTGTATTTTCTTTTATTTAGTGTATTTAGAAAAATTACTTAGAAAAAATATTTTTCTAATTAAAGAAAAAATTAAGTTATTTTCAGAAAAATGACTTTCCATTTTAAAAATAAAAAGTCATTTTCCAAATTTTTATAAACTCATCCAAATTAAAAATAAATTATATAAATACACATATTTATTATCATAAATCATTCTATACTATCAATACTCATCATTAATCATCATTGGTCAGCGATAGTCACCAAATACGAGTGAAACTCATAAAAATGTTCATTTTTGATGTACTTTTTTCTTATATTAATATCTATGATCTAAATTTTATTATAATCTTATAAATTAAAAGAAAACTAATGTTTTTTTATAATATATCCTAAACACTAAAAAATATATTACTCGAAAAATATTTATCTCAAATAAATTATTTTTCGTTAAACAAAAAGAGCTTTAGTTTGAAAAGTTTTTAATTGAAAATTGAATTAAAATTATTAAAATTATCAATTGGATCATCTCAAAATCAATTGATTAACGGATCAATCAACTAATTAACTAAAAATTTATAATAGATTTTTGTAATATATATAGACAACATACATGTTATTAAAAAAATATAACATATAACATACATCAATATGTAATATTATATATTAATATATGCTATGTAAAAATAATATCATGTCTAAATTTATATATAATATATTTACATACAATATTATTTAAGAATTAATTCAATTAATCGTTCATTTATTAATGTAAAAACTAAGGTTAAATTAAAAATAAAAAATTTTGAAATCAAAATCAAAATTGTCAGACTGAATAACCAAAACTTTCAAATCAATTTTAGTTGGTTGTCAGATCAGGTTCAGTTGGGCAAATTTTTTCTCACCTTACCACAAGTCACCGCACGTACCGAACAACCATTGTGTACCAAATGTATTCCACCATACGTTTTTAGAACTGGTACACCTTTATGTATAGTGTTCCATCTTGCTTCTGTTCCTTAGGAACTGTACCTTTTATATGGCTCTAATAATGTTTCGTCATCCTGATGAACATTCACATCATCATTCCCAACAATATACTTCTTGTCAATTACTACTGATTTTTCTTAATATGAAAAAGCATTGTGTCTACATTCAAAAGACAATTACAAGTCAACAATTAAATCTTATCATTTATTTGTTATATTAATTATTGGTCAAATTTCTGAACAGTAGTTATTTGAGAGGAGAATAGATTTTTTTTTATTCACAATGAGTTTAATCGAAACAATATTGTGAGTTATATAATAAGAAGTAAATGGACAAAATCAAACTTAGGACTCTTGCTTTCATGGTGCATTTCATTATCAAACTATTTCTGCTAGTGAATAAATATATATATTTTTTTTTATCTCTAGAGAAAGAAAGATTCTCTAGAAAGATTGAAACATGAAATTTTGCTCCAAAGAAAAAAAAGAAAGATACACTTGGTACGTTAGATTATACCTACATGTGTGAAATAACATTAAAACTTCATCACATTTATCTTAATATATCTATATTTAAAATTTTGCTGTAAAAAAAATCATAAAAAAGCAAAGGTGGGTGATATTGCTAGAGCAGAAAATATTAGGATTAGAGCCATACTCTTTTTTTTTTTTTTTTTTTTGGTTATTGAAATTGACAAAATCAAATATTGTCCATGAAAAATTTATTGTTTTTTCTTTCAATAAGTATATTTTAATACCACTCTCAACCCTTTTTATCTCCTTAAAATCTAATCATGCAGAGTTTTTATGTCAATAAATCCACTTGGAGTGATTGAAACAACTTAGTCGTACTTGTTACCTGAATAGTCAAGCAACATGATATGAAGAAAGAAAATCAGCAAAATCAAATTAAACTTATCAAAAACTCCTAAACATATTCTGATGAAATCTTGGGCTAATTGTGACAGTACATAAGTACAGTCAGTTGCTGCCATAGGCAGCCAACAAATTATAACATGATATGAAGAAAGAAAATCAGCAAAATCATATTAAACTTATCAAAAACTCCTAAACATATTCTGATGAAATCTTGGGCTCATTGTGAGTGTGCATAAGTACAGTAAGTTGCTGCCATAGGTAGCCAACTAATTATGTTTGAAAAATACTTAGTTACACTTAATGTAGTAAATTAGGTCATGCACTAAGTCAATAAGAATAAAGAAAAGAAAAAAATTGTTCATAGCTATTAATATATAAATACTTTTTTATCTATAATTATCAACGTCTAAATATTGATTTTTTTTACCAGGTGTAACAAAGAATTTCATTTTAGAGAGTTTCTTTGCAGATGTTTATCTTAAAGTTTCTTATGATAAAGGAAATGTTTTGGATCATGCTAAAGTTTGCTTTCTTGTATCTTTGACTGCTTCTTCGTAATTTTTTTTTTAACTGCGATTTATTCGACTTTGAAATTACTTAAAGAATAGACTTCGAAATCATCATTTTAACACCCGCGTAAAGAGTTCGAAGTGCTAGAATTAGATTTTATCTATATATATATATATATATATATATATATATATATATATATATGCCACTTCATTTGATAAACGGTCTCTAGGAAGAAGCACTTTATATTTTAAAAATTTTGTTGCCTATAAAGTGAAAATTTTCTTTACAGGAGCGCTCGCAGAAGGGTCAATCTTTATCTATGGCGGGAAGGCTTACTCTTATTAATTCAGTTTTATTCAGCTCTTTCCTTCACTCTTTTGTCATTTATAAGTGGCCTAAGAGTTTGCTCACCCGTATGGAGAGGTGCATGAGAAATTTTCTTTGGACCGGCTCTGTTAAGAATAAAAGATTCGTCACAGTTCCTTGGAAAGTATGTTGTCGTTCACTTAAAGGAGAAGGTTTGGGAATTAAAAGTTGAGTTCTTGAATTTATCAATGTAGAGCAAAATTACCTGGGGTGTGCTCACTAAGAAGAATTTTTCCAATGCATCTCTTTCGGCAACGGTTCCTCGATTCAGTCGGAACTCCTAGGCAGGCATATTTCAATTCCAGTGTGTGGCGATCCATTAAGGCGGTTTATGACAACCTTCGGATCTCTCTTAGATGCTTTATTACCTCTGCTTTCTCTTTAAATTTCTTGACTGACTAGTGGATTTGCCCACCTATGGCGATGCAAATGGCAATTCCTGAGTATGAGCAACGTTTGCTAACAGAGAATGTCTTAAATCATCTTCATGACGGGCAATCGTAGCTTCTTGAAGCTCGATTGGAGCCTTCCATAGTCCAAAGAATTAAGCAAATTTCCCCACTTTATGAATCAGCAGACGTTGGCGTTTGGACCAAAGCTATTGATGGGAAATTTACAGTAAGTAAATTGTATCACTCTCGCAATTTCCATGCTATTAAAAGATGGAGTAGTTTTATCTAGACTGAATTGCTCCCTCCTTCGAGATCTTTTGTTGCTTGGCGAGCCATTCTGGGTTATCTTCCAACGTATGAGGCGTTTTGCCATAAAGGTTTGCATATTGTATCTAAATGTCGTCTATGTGGTAATGCTGCGGAAACCCATTCTCACCTTATGCTTACATGTCCTTTCGCCATGGAGCTTTGGAAGGCAATTTTCGCATTATTTGGCAAGCAAATACACACTTCGGGGAATGTGGAGGAGTTGATTATTCATGCCATGGATCATCATTTTAGTTCGCAAGTTGCGGCACTATGGTGCACCTCTATCAATAGTGTTTTTTGGATTATATGGCAGGTTCGCAATCAAGCTACTTTTGATGGAGATGCAACCAATATTTTTCACGCCTTCCGTTTGCTTTGGCAATCTATCAAGGAATGTAATTTCTTTAAGATCGAAACCATGTATAACTCATTGACCGAGTTGCGAGTTCTTCAAGCCATCAATATTCAAGGTAGACCTGACAAAGCCCCTCAAGTGGTTGGCGTAACATGGCAGCCTCCTCTTGCAGGCTGCATGAAGGTTAGTACGGATGGCTCTGCGCTTGGTGCCTTGAGTATATCAGGTGCAAGTGGAGTCTTTACAAACTCATGTGGTTTTGCGCATGGAACTTTTGCTTTTAGCACAGGTGTTTCTTTTAGCACTGTATTGCGGAATTAAAGGTTGTTATCTTCGCTATTCAGACGACCTGGGAGAAGGGGTGGCATACTCTTTGGTTGGAATGCGACTCTAACTATGTTATACAATTGGGTAAAAGTAAATCTGCGAATGTGCCTTGGAAAGTCAAGCAAGATTGGTGTCAATGTTTACATCATCTTAATCATATACACTACATTGTTTCGCACATTTTTGGTGAAGGGAACCGAGTTGCCGATCAGTTGGCTCGGCAGGTCACTACTTCTTGAACGCTGCGATGGTGGTCAACAGCTCCTGATTTTTGTAACCTTTTAGTTTATAAAGACTATATGGTACAGAAAACTATCATTTCCAATGTTTTTGGCTGATTTGTAGCTTCTACTTAATGATTTTTCTTTTTTAATTTCTAATAAAATTGGTTGCTAGTTAAATGAAGAAGATGCTACAGATATGTCAACCTAGTTGAGATATCTTAGTACAACTTTTGATTTTTGATTCCTAACCTTTTACTTAAAAAAATAAAGTGAAAATTTCCGAAGGTTATTTCGTTGTTTCTTAAAGTTACTTATAATCGAATGATAAATCAAATTAGCTTTATTCATCCTTTAAAAGAGTTTTCATTTTTCCAAACTTGTGGGAATATATGTCTCCAAAGAAAGGTTTTAAGACTTAGTTTTTTGTTGCTTCGTCACAAAATAAAATTCTCCAAAGGCGAAGTTCTTATATTCGACTATTTTTACAGTAGTGAAAGAATCTCTTCTACAAAAATACTTAAAAAACACATAGATAATGTTTGATAAAATGTAATGAGATGTAATAGAACGTAATCAAATACAAACTCAATGAACTATTAAACTAAAATTTCTTTTGATTATATTATATTACATTTCATTACATTCTATCAAATATTACTTTAGGAAGTGTTTGGTGCTGCTGATAAAAACTGTTGATAGAGGTTTCTCATCCAATAGCTAAGAAATTGTGAAAGTTGTTTAGATCTTTATATTTATATCCTTAAAAGATATCTAAATAAAGTGATAGAATTAGTGGCCCTTCACTCCCAGTAGAGTCATTTATGCCTTAAACATCCCCCGATGGGTGAATGAAACTCAGAATTTGCTTCTTTTATCTTGGGCTAGCTAAAAGCACTCCATACTTTGGAAATGAAACCCTTGTAAGGTCTTTGATGATAAGAGAGTCTAGTCCAAGAAAATTTGTCCCATAATCCTGCCTCTCTTAGTGACATTTTAAGTATAGCATAATTAAAACCAAATTTCTTCTCAAGTCATCTTTTTTAAAAAAAAAAATTCTTTCATTAATAAAGATTAACAAGTACAATTAAATTTCTTTTTAAGTAATCTTAGGAATACTTTTCTGTATCAACTTAATATATTTGGAAAAATTTTAAATTTAAATCCAAAAATTCAAAAAAGGAAATTTCTTTATTCACTTTTAGCACTAGCTTTTGAAGCTATTATTCCTTTTTTTTTTTTTCTCTATTTTACAATTCACAATACATTATATTGGTTTTGATCTGGAAAGTGAAGATCTTTTTTTATAAAAATATAACCATATTGACAGGGCATTAAATCTTATATAACAATGGGAAACACGCTCTACTCGGTAGTAATATAAAGCCACAACTCGATATTTTTGTCTTCGAATGAGTCCAGTTGAATGACTACAAAAAATCGATCAATCTATTCAATAATATTATAAATCAATCTCATAAAAAAATAATAATAACCTTTATATAAGAGGACCCAAATTTCCGTGAAAGAAAAACTAAACACTTTCATAATAATTACAAAACAAACAAACAAAAAACTAGAAAATTTATAAAAAAAATAAATATAAATTTGTATTATTAAGATGAAAATAGATAATATAGTAATAAAAATAATGAAATTATGGGATACTGTCCGCGATTTAGTTAATGTTAGTCCAAAAAATGAGAAAAAAAAAAGGTTTTGAAAGAAAAGTGAGAGAAAAGATGGTTTTTTTTTTTTTTCAAATTTTTGTATTTTGGTTCACCAAGAAAAGTGGAAATACATTTATCAATAATTTTTTTGGGCACTCAGTTGGACAAAAAAAAAATTGCACTCAAATAAAAACAACCCAAGAAGTTGATTGGTGCAATAAATTCATTCGGTAACGACAGAATGATGTGAGCAAATTGAGCACTCAAATTGGAGTTTCCCTTCCTCTCCCCTTTATGCAACTATGGAAACAAAAGGATTTGTCATAATCAAATTAGAAGATGATTATAAGGTACAATATAGCTATTTGGATAAGGACAAACATGTTGAAAGGTGAAGATACAAGGAACCTTTTCTTGGGCCAACAGACAAATTAATTTATATTTGAATTGAAAGGTGAAGATACAAGAAGCCTGAAATGGCCTCATGAACAAATAATATTTTTTAATAAATTTTAGTAATTTCAAATATATTATTATAGTTAATTTTGAGAATTTGTTAAAAATTTTAAAGGCAATTGATAATTTATTGCAATTTTTATGTACTGTTTAAAGACAATAATATTATGATCTTTAAATCTTTAACTTTTGCATTACAAGAGAAATATTTGATCACTAAATTAGTAAGACTAAATGCATTTTAAAACTCTTCGAATTTATGTGATTGTGTTATTAAACTCTACTTTAATTCATATATATTAAACTATTGAACTATATTATATTTTATTCTATGAACTTTAATAATAGAAAAAATTAAAGAGAAATTTATAAACAACAACTTAAAAGTATATAGAAATTATATTCTTTTTCATAATTGAAATCCCTACATATGTAGAGAATAAGTAAAAATTAATTTTGTGATTCTAAGTTTTCAACTTTTGTCTATTATACAGTGTTATATTTTTAAAATAACAAAATTTTTAAATAATTTTTATATTATCATTAATAAATTTCTCATCAAATTTATATTTGCTATCATATAAGTTTTTAATATAATAAAAAATAAAAATTTAATAACCCAATGTATATGAATAAAAGTATATATACACAATAATATAATCACACAAATTCAAGAATTTCAAGATGCAGTCTTTTCAACTATTGATGTAACTGTCAACATGTCATAATCTGTGTAAAAATGCTATGATTAGATAGTTTAGGAATGAAGCTTTTCATCAAACTTAATAGTTCAACGAACTTTAGACAAAGTCTGACAGAAGAGAATTAATATTTTAAATTCTTGCCAAGTGTCCACAAACAAAAAAAAAAATCCTACTGACATGTAAAGAAATACAACATAAGAATGCCACTCATATGATGACGCATTCTTAGCCTAGCTAAGATTTTGAAGTGACCATTATGTGAATAGTTTTCTTCCCACCCCAACAGGTTAGTCATATATTTCTTTCGATTCACACATGACTTACCATCATTTCTATTTGTCTGCTCTATTTATCACCTCAGTGTCTGATAATTTGAAACTAAGAAATAGATTTTAAAAACAATATATATATATACATATATATATATATATATATATATATATATATATATATATATATATATATATAAAGACTAGTTAAATATTCATATTACTTAGGAAAATTACAATTCTTCTCGATGAGATTTTATCTTCTAATACCGTTGTCTGATTTTCTCAATATCTATACTATCCAACACATCTTTTTCCATATAGGTAACCATACAATCATTCAATCATTTGTTGCCTATACGATTGCCTACCCGAGTCTTTATGATGTTCATAGCAGAGAAACTCCTTTGCATAGTGGTTGTTGTGACTGATAAGATCAAAGCCAATTTCAAAAGTAGATTCACCAAAGGATACACAATTTGTTTTCTAATATCTATTAATTTTCCAACTTTTACTTCTGAAAATCTTCTATATGAACGCACATCAACTATATAGTTTTTCAAGTTGACAATCAAGTGTCATCAACTTTATTGAAGAAAATTTATATGGATAAAATCTGGCCAGTTGGATCAATTTTTGCTTATCAAAAGCAATAAATGACTCTTTAAGGCTCAAGCATGCAACACAAAGTGATAACTTAGTATTTACTTTTGTGAACCGATTGTTAAGCTCTTAAAGTTATCTATCAATCACTTGATAAAATAATTCAACTTAAAAGTGATGTAAATTTAAAACTTGTTCACCTTTACACCTTAATCTTCCTTATGGAACAAACAAACTATTCATTGCTGGAGCAATAATATTGTGCTTATTACAAAATAAAGTAACCTCTTCAAGCAAAGATTTTCATCCATCATCTCTCATTGATTAAAACCGTTGCTTGCATACTGCAACTAATGTCATTGCATTTATAATATCTTGATCCTTCCTCTGTAATGCCTAAGATAGCTCATTAGTGATTTCTAATATATTTTTCATTAAATGCAAGTTAAGGACAGAGTCAAATGATTGTATAAAATAAAATAATGAATAAGCTTCAACTCACTCTCAGAAGTCAAACCATTATTCTCCACAATTTCAAGTGCATTAATGATAGGAGAAAACATATCAATCCATCAAAATAATCACATATAGAGTGAACCCCAACCAGTATCTCCTATTCTTTTCAATGAAGTTTCTTGATTCAACCCACGTCCAGTAGAAATTTCAGCATTTTCTATTACTTCCAAAATCAAATCAATTTGCTTTTCTTGAAGAATATCTCGATGTTTACATGGACCTCCAACCATGTTTGATAAGTTAGTGACCAAAGTAAAAAGCAAAGTGATTTCAACATGTTTCTTGGCAACAACTACAAGTCCTACTTGAAGTTGATGAGAAAAACAATGAATATAGAAAGCACATATATTTTCTTTTAAAATCAAACTTTTAAGACCATTAAATTCACTTTGCATCTTATTATTGTCCACATATTCTAGATAAACTCAATCCATATTTAGCAAATAAATATTCCAAAGCTATTTTGAGTGAAATTGCAGTTGCAATGGAAACATGCATAAACTTAGAAAACGTTTAACAAACTGACCTTTCTTATTTATATAATGTAAAACAATTGTCATTTGCTCTTTAACTGATATGTCCTTAGACTCATCAATCAACATAGGATAGAAATCACCTCCAAGTTCATCAATAATGGCACTAGTTGTGTCACTAACAATTGTACTTGCAATATCTTTTGGATTTTAGAAGCTACTAGTTTCAAATTGCCTGAGAATTTTCAAACATTTTCCTAAAGGATTCATTATTATTAGCAAGAAACCTTAGTAATTCATGAAAATTTCCAGAATTCAGTGAAAGCTTAGATTCCTTATGACCTCGAAAAGTTAAACCTTGTCATAAAAGAAATTGAGCACAATCAATTGTTGCAGTTAATTGTGTCCAAAATGCTTGTTTAATTTATCAAATTGATGACATATAACAACTTCAGTATGTTGCTTTTGATTCAATAATGCTTGACATTTCATATAAGATTGGTTATGGATGCTATTAGGGCCAACATCAACATGATATTGTAATCTATCTTTCTTTTTTCCAATTTGAGAATCCCTTTAAAATAAAAGAATCACCACCCCCTTGCTCTCCAAACTCAAGTTTCATAAGATAACAACACAAACAAAAAGTTGTGTCCTTTGACATGTTATACTCTAACCAACTACCAAATTCATTAAACTAAGAAGGATTAAATATATGCAAAGTCTTGCGAAATTGTCTTTGCGGAAACGTATGCTTTTGCAGTTGACAAGGATGCTTTAGCAGATAAGCTCTTTGGATTTTATCTCTAACATTGGGATGATACTCTAAAACTTTTAGTTGTTGACCTGATCAGCAGGGAAATTTTTCAAATCAACTTCTAAAAATTTATTTACTGCATGTGCTTGTTTTTTTTTTTTTTTTGGATATCATCAGGCACTTGAAAAGAAGATGATTGATCCAATGGTAATTTTCGTTTAAGAAATTTATCCATGCTAACATGAAAAAAATAAAATCAGACAATAAGATATTAGGTTTTTTTTTTATTCTAAATTAGAATAGTAACAGTGTAACACTAATTCTAAATTAGTATTTCTTTATTTACAAATTATAAGCAATAAAATAAATTAGGACATTAGCACTAATTCTCAATATGTAGTGAGGAAAAGTACAAAATAAATTAAAAAATAATCAATTTTAAGTATCATAATTATATACTAACCTTGTTGAGTTAATATTTACTAGCACAAAAGATGAAGGAAAGATCGGAGAATCAAAACAAGTAAATTAAATTGTTCACATGGTTTAATGGAGATGATGGAGACAGAAACGGGCTTCAAAGGTTATGATGAAATCACAAAGAAGATAACTTTTTAGGGTAAGAAAACGCTAGAGTATTATAACTAATGGTAATAAAGGTTTATTGGACTACTACTTTTTATTGGGTTAAAAAGGGTTATGGCCCATTCAAGTGAGTGAAATGGCTACTCTTTATACAATAAAAATAAGGAATCAGTGGGGGCAATTCTTTACTACCTTTTTTTTTATTGCAAATATATATATATATATATATATA
>CATIWR010702922.1:0-43160 GCA_949677035.1 Omphalea diandra | reverse complement strand
TATATATATATATATATATATATATATATATATATATTTGCTGATATAATTTATTTAAATATGATAAACATTTAATTAGAAGTATAAAAATGAAAATTAATAAAATAAAAATTTTATTTATGAAATTTTTAAAATTAATAATTAAAAAATAATTATTAAAAATACCTTTAATAATAAAATATCAAAAAATAAGAGAAAAATTCACACAAAATCTAAATCCACAATTAATTAACTTATGAATCAAGAAAAGGAAATAAAAATTATTAAAATGTGATAAAATTTTTATTTGTAGAATACTTTTTTTATATAATGAAATTTTAAATCATTATTAGTTAAGATATTAATAGTATATTCAAATTAAAAAATAATAATTATAATATATATATATATATATATATATATATATATATATATATATATATATGGAGATGAAAGGTGAATTTTTAAATCGATAAAAAAATATTTAAGATACACATTGATATGAAAGACTTTTAATAGGATTGATTAAATAAATAATAAGCTAAATTTCATTGATTAAAAAAATATAAATATATAACGATTGAACTAAATATTCTTGATATAAAATAAAAAAAAGTTATATATAAATATATAATTTTAATCTTAAAAATTATTTATGATGAGTGTTTGTCATTTATCACATTCATCCTAAAAGTTATTTATAACAAAAATTTAACATTCATCAAATTAATATTTTAATAAATAAGTGACTAATAACTATATATTATATTAACTAATTGAAAATATAAAATAGCTAATTAATATATATATATATATATATATTATACAATGAAAGAAAAATATTTTAAAAGAAATAAAAAACTAATTATTTTATAAAAATTAAATGATAAAAATACAAAATAATTTAAATAATATTAATTTAAAAATTATTTATTTGATGTTATTATATCTAAAATAAAAATAAAATAATTATTTTTTAATTATTTTATAAAAATCTTTTACATTATAAATTTGCGTAATGCGTGAGTTGGCCGACTAATTTCAATGTAAAGTGATAAAAAGACCACTTATATAATTGCTTAGATTTTTCAGTACTTCGTCTAAATTAAATGAATTGTTCTAAACAAAAATTTATCTTGAATTAGTTTCCACTTTGTGTGTTAAGAGAAATGTTAACAATAATTTCTTATTAACATTATCTTCATGTGAAGATTGTCTCAATTCATTCCCCTCTTTAATTATTCTTTGTTAATTTCTTTCTTTCTAGAAATTGATTTTAATATCAGCTAGTGAGCGACTTCATTAATGCAATTCAAATGACTTAAAAATAATACAATTAATGAGATATTATTAAAAATGAAAAATCTTTAAAAAATTAAGAATATATTTAAAATTTTTAAAATTAGTTCAAATTCAATTGAAACGAGTAATTATTTAATTTTTAATTTTATCAGTAAATTCAATTTTCAATATATTATTTTAGTTGTAGATGTTTATTTTGTTGATTTATAAAGTTCCTTAATTTCTCTCAAATAAGCTAATATCATGTGGAAATGTCCACTTATCACTACAAATGGAACTAGATTCGTTAGACAAGTTGCCAAATGCTAATCGCCCAACACTTTCGTGGGCAAGGAAGGAACGCAAATATAGGAGAAGGCGTAGGCTCGGTTTGATCGGACTTTTTATAAATATCAATGTACTAGTGATTGATTGATTCTTTCCCTCTTCTTTTTGAAAAATTTAAACTTGTCACTGCTCTATTCAATCTTCTTTTTAGAGTATCTTGAGACAATATATATGAGTGAAAAGAGGATAGATTTTTTTTTATTATTATAAGTGTGTATGTGAAAATAAAAATGAGGATATTTTATCATTATAAAATATTTTATTCTATTTATTATTATTTGTGTTGATTAATTTTATTATGATTCTAGGTTGTATTTAATTATGATAATACTTCATTTATTTTGTTAATTAATTAGTTTTTTTATTTTTTCAAACCTCAAAAAAATTGATAAGGTTGATAGAATAACAAGGGTAGTAAATTTAAAATTTTAATAAAATAGTGAGGATATTATGGAGTTTTTAAATAATTTTGATGAAAAATATAAAGCTGAAAATAATTTTATGACCTAATAGTATAATATATCAAATAATAATATTTTATGCAATATTAAAAAGCGAATGATAATTTAGTTAAATATAACATGTCATAGGAAAATCATAATAAAAAAATCTTAAAATTTTTTTTAAAAAATTCACAGAATGACATAATAATATAATAGAAGCATATGTGAATTATTAAATTATACAATATTGAAACGTTAAGAACGATTTAATTAAATATGATAAATTATAAGAGATTTATAGTAATCAATCTTATAACAATACAAATGAATTTTAAATTAAAATCAAATCAAATTATGTTAGAAATAAAATTGTTTTCTCAATTAAGATCAAAACTTAATTTTTTATACAATTTTAAAGATATTAGTGTTAATTTAACCTAAATATAAATTTACTCTATTAATTTTTATTTTGAATGCAATTTAAACCAATTAAGACATTTAAAATACAATTGATTCAATTATAAATTTTATTTGGCTAAAAATTCAACTTTTAAAGTTATTAAATCTGTATACAAATGTAACTAATATTATTTAATTTTAAAAAATTTTATACTTGTTATGAAAAGATATAGGGATTAAAATTTGTACATAAAAGAATACACTTTTAAAATGAATTATATAAACATAATAATGTCGCATTGAGTGATAATAAAATTGAAAAAAGAATTAATTGATAAATAATATTTTTCAAATCTTAACTACATGCACGGTTTTTTTTTTCTAATTAAAAAATAAAGATTTTAATATCAATTGATATTAAAAAAAAATAGATACAATGTCAATGAGGTCTGATTTTGTTTTCTTTTTATTAAATCTTTGTTTTAATTTGAATTTACAATATCATATTTTTTTGATATTGCTCTTTTACATTCAATTAATTTTTACCACACATATATTGCATATAATTAAACAATTATTACACATATTAATTAATTAATTTTTTAATTTTATACTCATATAAATAAAGATAATAAATTATGTAAAAAAATTTAAAGTACATATAAAATAAACTTTTCAATAAATATATTTTTTATTAATAAATGAATAAAAATAAATTTAAGATAAAATTATGAAAAATAATTTAAACTAAATAAAAGTTATATAAAATTAACATAAAAGTTAAATAAAACAACATCAATAAATAAAGAAGATACTTTTATTGCTCATCATAAATATAAATATTCACCACAATAATTAAAATATCAAAATAATATTATAATAATATTTATATTTATAAATATATTTAAAAAATTGTATAAACAAATTTTACCTTTATAAGAGAAGCATTTATTTGTAAAATATATTTTAAGTATTATTTTTTTAAAATTCTCATTATTTTGTGTGATCGTACAAAAATTTTGGTGGTAGATTCTTAGATACTACTACATATAAATATCAATGTGAACAAATATTGATGATAAATAAACTTCAATATTTAGTATTATCTAACTTTGATTTTTATTGATTGTCATGATAAAAAAACGTATTACAAATTATTTTTTTAAATTAAAAAAGTATCATTCATTTTTAGCTTGAGGAAAAGGAATTCTTAGTAAAAATACTTGTTATTTTGCATGTTGCTTCATAGCTATTTTAATATATATGATATTTCTATAGAAATTCTTGCAAATTATTTGATCATTATACAAGTCATTTGATAGGCCTAAATTTAAATTATATCTTTCTTAATTTTAAATATTTAAAAATAAAGTAACACTAACTTAAAAATATAAATATTTTTATTCATTATTTCAGTTATTTAAAATAATTACAAATTTCAAAGATTCAAATAAGATCTATTATTTTAATTATTTTAAATAATCATAAAATTTAAAAATTGAAATAATAATTAATTCTATAAAAATATTATCCTTTCAATTAAAATTTATAACTCAAGATTATTATTATCAATTTAAAAAACTTGCATATCCTCTTATATCTAGAAAAGTTTTCTTTTTTCTAATTAATAATTTTTTAAATAGTATAGTATAAATTTCAAATATCACAAATTTTAAAACTAAAATAATAATTAGTTATATAAAAAAATATTATCCATCAAATTAAAATTTATAACATAAGGTTACTATTGTACACTTTTGATCAAAATTTTTTTTTCCTAATTAAGCACTTTTACATATAGTATAGATAGATAATTTATATTTATCTTAATTTTAAAAATATTTTAAAAATAAAATAACATTGACTTAAAGATATAAGCAACTTTATTCATTATTTTAGTTATTTTAAATAATCACAAATTTTAAAGATTAAACCAATAATTAGTTTTATAAAAAAAAATCATTCATCCAATTAAAATTTATAATTTAAAGTTATTATTATCAATTTCAAAAATTTTTATATCATTTAATGTCAAAAAAAATTTTTTAGTTAGCCATTTTTATATATAGTATAGATTAAGGTTACAATTATCAATTTAAAAAAATTGTGTATCTTTTATGCCTAAAAAAAGTTTTCCTTAGTTAACTAATTTTATACATAGTATAAATTTTACAATTAAATTATGACATCATTGAATATCTACATATGGTTTATACATCTACATTTTTTTTTTCGGTGTGTATATATATATATATATATAACATTCATTAAGGTTTTGTTTGAAAATTAATTGATAGAATTTAATGAATTAAACTTTATTTTAATAATTTTTTATTTGAAATAATTGAATTCTTCATTTTTTAAAAAAATTGATAATAAAATTAAAAATTTTAAATAATTTTATCAATTTAAGTTTTATTAAATAAAATTATTCTACTATTAAAATGAATAAATTATGTTCAATTATTTTCATTTTTAGAATAATTTATTCCAAATAATAAAAAAAATATTTTATTTGAAAAAATAACAAACAACATCTTGATTTCACATTGTTGAGATCAAATGTAGAAATAGTGTTGTAGCATCTTTAATTCACAAACTAGATATGATTATAATAATAAAATTTAAATAAATTTAATATTTATTTTTATTAAATAATTAGATAATCAGTTGAATGATTAAAATCAATATATAATACTAATTAAAATTTAATTATTATTTTATAAAGAAATTATTGTTGAGTAAATAAAATAATAAAATAAATTTTCCAAACTTATAGTTATATACACAGTTAATTATAATAATAAATTATTTATTGATCAGTAATTATTATAATTCTAAATCAAATTACACAATTACCTTAAATTTTATCTGCATTTTGGTTATAACTTATCTCAATAAACACGTGTCAATGTTTTTTACTAGATAAGTTATAGTAATATTTTTAACAGAAAATATGATTGAAAAGATTAAATAAAATTATATTTTATCTAATATTAAAATTTTAATAATAAATTTAATTTTATATAATTTAAATATTTTCAATTTATGAAATATAATAAATAATAACAAAAATGTTTATAAGTGTTTGAAATAATTACAATAAATTATATGCATTAATTGTATGCAATATATAAAAATAAACTCAAAATTTTAATTAATATTTTTATTATTTTATGTTTTATACAACATAATAAAAAATTCAAAAATAATGATACCGTTATTTATTAGGATAAAGACAGGAATACCTAAAAATAAAATTCTAACAACAAATTTACCTTCAACATTCATAATTTTTAAAAAAACGGACTTGCAGCTAATTATCACAAAAATACACTATAATCTCTTTGTGATAAACTTCATTTATCAAAAACCTTTCATAACTGAAGTGAGAAAAAACCGACAATAAAAAACTTATTACCTTAATAATCTCGATTCAACAAATCATTTTTTAACAAATTTGCAATGAAAAAGGAAACAAATCATATTTTCTAACTGCAAAAATATTCACGCATTTTCATTATCAACTCATTGATATATAAAACCATAAAATACAGTTCGAAACATATCATTGCAACTTCGTTTTTTTCTTGTTTCTTCATTAATTTAAAGATTTTTTTTGAGCTGCAATTGAAAGTCATTGATTGATCAAAATCAATAAAATATATATTATTCTTTGCACATAATTACAGATTTGCAAAATCTATTTTAGAGAGAGAAAGTTATTCATTATATATGTTTGTTACTTTAAAAATAAATTTAATATGATTTTGAATGCTTGTTTTATTTTTTAAAATAAAAAATCATGAATTTTAATATAATGTGGATGAAAAACCGTTAAAAATGAATATGTTTGAACTCAAAATCAATCATAAAAAGAAAAAAATCAAGTTGTTGGAGATTTAATATAATATTTGCTTTTAGTTATTTTTACATAGTAAAATATTTACAAATAGTTTGTTTATTGTTTATCACTGGTTTACAAATGGTTTGTTTTTTGTTTACTTTAAAAACGATGTTTGTGTTTAGTTTTCCTTACACAGTAAAATATTTATAAATAATTTATTACAAATTTATTTTAGTTTATTACTGAGTTACAAATGATTTGTTAAGAATTTAAAATTGTTAAAAATAAATACAAAAAACAGTTTACAGGAAAAATATTTATTTTATGTTTATTTTTTGTTGCTGTAAAAATCGATAAAAAAAGAATTTGAAGACGACGTTTGCATTTAGTTTTTTTCACATAATAAAATGTTTACAAATAATTTATTACTGATTTATTTTGATTTATTACTGGATTACAGATGGTTATTACTGATTTGAAATTATTAAAAATTAAATACAATAAACAGTTTGCAGAAAAATGTTTATTTTGTGTTTATTTTTTGTTGATGCAACCATCGATTAAAAAAAAAAGATAATTAAGATATTATCTTCAAACTCTAACAAACACGATTTTTTTATGACTGATTTTTAGTTCAAAAATATTCATTTGTTAACTATTTTTTATCTAAAATGTATAAAAATTCATGATTTTTTATTATGCGTAACAAAAACAATTATTAGATTTTAGAAAACAAAAACAAAATCTCACATTCATCTTATTTTTTTCTTAATTTTTTCATTTTTTTAGAGGGAAAAAGCGAGTGAAATAAATAAAAATAAATAAGAGAAGCGAAAATATAGTTAAACGTGATTATATGACCAAACAAAAATGGAAACGCACCGAGAATTTAGGTATCGTGTTAGTGAGGAAAACAAGAATGATGCAATCCCGAAAAAATGTACAAAAAAATAAAAATAGTATAAAAAAGTAAATTTACATGTACTTAATTATCTTTTATAATAAATATGAGACATAAATATCTTTAAAAAATAAAAAAGGGAGCCCCATGTGATTATCTCTTATTTATTACTATTTAACTTGTTAATAATAATAGGTAACATGCTATTATTAAGTGATTAATATCAATTAACTACTAATGGCTAGTAATACCCAGCAGTTATGATCTTCAATTATTTTTTATTAAAATATTCAACATATTATTCTGTTAATTCTCTATCTCATAAGGCATAAGGGAAAAACAAAATGCATAAATTAATATATATTTTATAATGTGATAATTAAATTGAGATTTGAATCTTCTCATAATTTGATTTATTATATAAGAACAATTTATATCATTTATTTCAAAATGATTGATTAAGATTTCATTAGATAAATTACACTTAAATTTTTAGAAACAGATAATTATCTGTTAAAATTATATCTTAATTATTTATTTTTAATTGAAAATTGAAAATTAATAAATCATATTGAATTAAATGTAAAAAATAAAATATTTATTAAATTACAATAAAAAAATTTCCAAAATAATGGAATAGAAAGACTCTATGAAGAGTCAATGAGAGGTGTGGGTAGTAATCAAAATAAAGTAACCGATGCAACCGGTAAGGCAATTACCCGGTGATAAGATTCCTTCCCGCAGCCGAAAAAATCAGATTCCCCAACTTTAGCTCCACTGCCACGACAGTTTCGTTTTAATTAATTTTTCCCCTTAAAACTAAAATAATTATCATAAAAAATCAGTAATTATTATGTCATATATTAATCTAAAAAAATTTTTCTCCACAATAATTACTTTGGAAGAGTTGTTTTATTATCTCCAATACTATAATCGCACTATAAAACCACACCAAACCTCCGTTCTCTCCCATCTCTACTTTACATATACTCTTCATCTTCAACCTCACCCATAATACTACGAAGGACGAGGAGGAGGAGGAGGAGAAGAGCTCTCTGCGTTTGACGACATGTCGCTTCTCTCAGATCTTATCAACCTTAATCTCTCAGAAGCCACTGACAAGATCATCGCCGAGTACATATGGTGCGGCGTGTCATGCCATTTTACTATCTAATGCTTTGCTTGTACATATACTGCTTATACGTGTCTGCATAGATGAATATGTCTTTTTTGTCGTTTAACTATGTGTTTGTCTTAATGGGTATTCGTGTTTTTGGTCTGTTGTTTCTCCTTTTGATCCGTTCCATTACTGTCGTTCTGGGATTTCTGTTTCTTGATTAGGGTACCTGACTTTTGTATGATTTTCGATTTGGGATTTCGTTACTTTTCTATGCCTTAACCTGTTTTAGATCTTCTTTTTAGTACGTTTGGACCATTGAACTGTTGCACCAGTCGATTTTTGTTCCAGTTATTTTTAGTGTATAAGATCTCAATCTTTTCTTTTTTCTTTGTTTATGCATCTTTGGAATTGGTTGTGTTTGTGGACATAATCTTTTTTGTTTGAGGTTGATATTTTCTTGAATTTTTTGATATACGTCTAATCTAATGATAATTTTTTTTTAATGTTTGACCAGAAACAGAGCATTCCCCTGTTCTTCTCCATGTTTCTGTAGAATTTGAACTAGATTTTTCTTAATTTTCATGTAGAATTTGAACTGGATTTTTCTTAATTTTCATTCTTCCTTCCTCACGGCCTTTTGTATTTATCCTTCTTCTTTAACTATCCAGTTTTGCTACATGATTCGACTTAAATTGAATTTCTTGTTCTTTGCCCAAATTCTTGAACAGGATCGGTGGATCTGGGATGGATATGAGAAGCAAAGGAAAGGTAAGCATTAACAATTGAAAAAAAAATGTTTTTGTTGTTATTATTGAGATGGTTTTATTTGTTCCAACTTAAATTGGTTTTTGGCCTGTGTATAGACTCTTAATGGACCTGTTAGTGATCCTTCAAAGCTTCCAAAATGGAATTATGATGGCTCCAGCACAGGCCAGGCTCCTGGTGAAGACAGTGAAGTGATCCTACAGTAAGCCATTAATCTCTTATTTTTTCTTCTCTTTTTTATAGAAATCCTGATGGTGTTACTTTACTTTGTACCAGTCCTCAAGCTATTTTCAGGGATCCATTCAGGAGGGGAAACAACATTCTTGTATGTTCTACTTTGTCATTAGATAATTAAATTGCACTGCAATTGTTGTCATTTCCCTTAAAGTCTATGCCTTTTAACATCAAAACATGTTTTCAATCAGGTCATGTGTGATGCTTATACCCCTGCTGGTGAGCCAATCCCAACAAACAAGAGACATGCTGCTGCTAAGATTTTCAGCCATCCTCATGTTGTTGCTGAAGAGCCCTGGTATGTTCTATCTCAACATTCACTATATCTTTACTAATGAGCTACAGATTGTGAGTTCAAACCAATTTGGATCCTAATCATTAAAAAAAAGAAAAAAACTCTTTTTAGAATTTTATGTTACTTTAATAATGCTTTCTTGCTTTAGAAATTTGTGGTTAACTTACAAGTTACAAACTTATTTGGGAAACAGGTTTGGCATTGAGCAAGAGTACACCTTGCTGCAGAAAGAAGTTAAATGGCCTATTGGGTGGCCAGTTGGTGGATACCCAGGCCCTCAGGTATTTAAACTCATCATCATTAAAGCTTGGAATTTAGAGCCCCTTCCATTTGTCTGTTTTGAACTCATTGTCTTGAAAATAACTTGGAAGTTTGGTGCACTACACGTGGCTATACCTATAATATAGATTGGCAGAGACTGGAGAGATTGTTAGGTACCAATTGAGTAGTAATGAAGGAGATGTGCTTATTTATTACTTATTATAGGGACCATACTACTGTGGTGTGGGTGCTGATAAATCTTTTGGGAGAGACGTGGTGGATTCCCATTATAAGGCCTGTCTATATGCTGGCATCAACATCAGCGGAATCAATGGAGAAGTGATGCCAGGGCAGGTAAAGATTATCTCAGTGCCTATTATATTCTATTTTAACATTATCTTTCCAATATTGAATCATTTTCATGTTATGTAGTGGGAATTTCAAGTCGGGCCTTCAGTTGGTATTTCCGCTGGAGATGAGTTGTGGGTTGCTCGTTATATTTTGGAGGTAACTCTGATATGATTGATGATAAAATGCTTATAACCTTACTTTGGATGTTGCACAAAAGATATTGATTTGCGTTTTCTTTTTAAAAATTTTTAACAGAGGATTACTGAGATTGCTGGAGTTGTTCTTTCTTTTGACCCTAAGCCAATTCAGGTAAATTTTGCTTGTATGGTTTTGGATGGATTGAAGTTGTATTTGGTATGCTTATTAACATGTTGTTGCACAGGGTGACTGGAATGGAGCTGGTGCACACACAAATTACAGGTACAACTTGTATGCTAAAATATTTTTCTTTATATGTCATAATTAAACATAATAGGATATTAGTGAAAAGCTGAAGTTTATTTGCATTGCTTCAGTACAAAGTCAACGAGGGGAGATGGAGGCTTTGAGGTCATCAAGAAAGCAATTGAGAAACTGGGATTGAAACACAGGGAACATATTGCTGCTTATGGAGAAGGGAATGAGCGTCGCCTCACTGGACGGCACGAAACAGCTGACATCAATACCTTTACATGGGTAATTTAATAATTGATGTCTTTGTTGCTATGTCATTTGATGCATACAAATAGTTTTTAAATTCAATAAAATTGTTTTTGACTTTTCGACAGGGCGTTGCAAATCGTGGCGCATCAATTCGTGTTGGTCGCGACACAGAGAAGCAAGGCAAAGGTTATTTCGAGGACAGGAGGCCAGCTTCAAACATGGATCCATATGTTGTCACTTCCATGATTGCAGAAACTACCATCTTGTGGAAACCATAAAGTTGCATCCGAAACATTGTTGTTTCCAGCCTTTCAATGGGAGTGTAGAAAGAACTGTTTCAGTAGGGGAACCTTTATGTGTTTTGACTTGTTTCCAAATTTTTTTTTTCCTGCTGTTTCGTCATTTCGCCCTTGTATGGGAGGTGTAGCAAGGTTGGTTGATTCCTTGCATTATGTGTTGAATAATATAATGCTTTAATATCAATAACATTATTAATGAGCAGATTTCTGCTTTTCACTATAGCTTCTATCCTAATATTTAACCACAAATTTTTCTGCCAATGAACGTTGCGGAGACTTTTTATAGGCGTTGAAAAGTCTATACGAGTGTCTGAAAGACCATGGGCTTGTATTGCAAAGTCTATCCAAGTTGTTTCGGAGGCTATAGACCATGGACTTGTTCGATTTAATAGCTGGCGATAGCTGTCACCGTTGCTGCAGATTATTGTTATTGTTTTGATAAATTCATTGTTAATTATAGCTGTTTATATATATATATATATATATATGGAGAGAGAGAGAGAGGGGAAGAAATTTTAGTATAGATTGAGTTTACTAAGTAGAATAATAAATAAATTAACTAAAAAAGATTATTTTACAGTTTTTATCGATGATATTTCATAATTTTTCATAATTTCAAATCAACACTTCGATCTCAAAAAGATACACTAATTCAATCACTAAACTAAATCAAGTTGTGATGTAAGAATATTATTAATAAGATTTATTAAGATTTTATTTAATATTTTCTTTTTTAGATTAGTTTACTTTTTAGAAAAATATTTTATTTAGAAAATTTTTATGTAGCTTTGTATTTAGAGTTTTCTATATAGATAATATCTAGTTAATATATTTAGTATTTAGGAAGAATAGAAAATAAGTTAAAGATCTATTATATTTTAGAAAGTTTTATTCTTTTTATTTACTTTGATTTTATTAGTTTCTTGATTAGTTTAATAACTTAGCCTATAAATAAAAATATAATCACTTTATGTAACAGATATGAAGTTTTTGATTAATACAATTTTTCAAGAAATATAATTCTTTTTTTTTCAAATTTTGATCTTTTTTTTTTAATTAATAAAGTTTGATACTTATTTTTCAAACGTGCTCGAATTAATAGACTGATAAAATGTATTTTTCATATTATCTTTCTCAGAAAGTTTTTGCCACGTCAGGTTTTATAAATATTTTATATATAATTATTAATATAAACATAAAATATATATAATTAATTAATTAATTTAAATTTTTAATAATAAATAATGTTTCACAATTCATTAAATGTTAAAACCCCCTCTTAAAAAAGACACCTGCTAGTGAAAGGTCACTCTCCATCTACTCGTGCTTGGATCTTAATTTCATGGTCAAATTTTTTTTTAACCGAACAATCTCTTAAAAGAATTGAAAAACTCAATATATAAATCTTTTTTTAATATTGAGAAGAGAGATTACATCAATATATAGATCTTAAATATTTAAAATCAAAAAATTTTTCTTCATTTTTATCTTTGTTAGCATTAAAATTGTAATTCAGATCAAAATTGAATTATAATTTTTATTTTTTAAAATTTTCTTAAGATTATGTATTTATTTACAAATCATTAAAACAATATTAACAACAGTTGCTTAAATATCAATATATAAGCTCCTTGTTATTATAATGTGATCTAGGTTGCACAAAAAGGAAAACACGAAAATGAAAAGTGTGAGATCCGGTACAAAAAAAATAATATTTTTAAAAAATATAGGAAATGAAGCATGATAAAAATGTGTAAATATAAAAAATATTGACATATTTATAAATTTTTTCTTACATGAAGCAACTAATTATAAGATGATAAAAAAATAATATTAAAAATAATTATGTAAATCAATATTAACTATAAAAAATAAATGAGATGATAGTAATCAATTAAATATTTAAAAACAAATATTAATTGATCATAAATTTCATAACTAAAATTAATTGTAGAATAAAAATACATTTCTTAATTTTTCAAAATTATAAAAACATGACCGAAACTTTTTGAGAGAGTTTTAGTTAGTTTCTTGGAATGAAACGTTTTTGAAATGTGGAAACGCCTCTCTCCAAGAGTTTTAATGCATTATATAATATTATTAATCAGTTTTTGAACAAAAAACTGAAAAAAAAAAAAGAAAAAAAGAAAAAAATTCAAACAAAATATTGTTGACTTTAAAAAAGATCATTAAAACAAAATCAGTTTAAAATCATTTATCACTTTGTCCTGATAGGATTTGAAAGCCACCTATGAGTAGTAAATAAGAGCAAACTTCCTAAATAAAGTATTTGCTAGTAATTTTTGACACGATTTATTTGCATAATCAAATTTAACATATAATTAAGAAAATTTAAGTTATAAAAAAATAAATTCATTTGTGTTCCAAAAAAAAGTTTAGTGTATATAGAAATTGTGCTTATTTAATCCACAATGATATATGATATAACACATTTAATTAATGGAATTTGTGTGTTAAATTGCAGTACATCACTTACTTAACATTAATAATCATTTAATTTATATTACAAAAAATAATTTAGCTATAAAAATAATTAAAAGTTTATTTTTAATATATTCAATAAGAAATTTAGATTATGCTTAGTTTATTTAAGTTTTTACTATTATAATATCATATAAAAAATTATATTTATTGTCTTCATATGAAGCATAAGTATAAAATAAAAATATTTTGAACAAAATTGGGTTGAATTATAAATTGATATCATATTTATTTAAAATATAATTTTATATATTAATTTTAAATATGCTATTATTAAAAAAATCATATTATTTCATCCGTCTTTCAAAACATATTAATTAATGTCATTATTAAGATTAGTTATTTTTATCTTATAATTATAAATTAGTACGACACATCATATTTTTGGTTTTTTCCTTATTGTTTTTTGTTTCCAAATTGATAAAAAATATATCTTTATTATTTAAATCACAAAAATTTCTTGCTCACAGAGCTGCAGGAATTTCCTGCTGTTTGGTGTGTACTAAAATTATGCTCTATGATGTGTTATGTATCAAAATTATACTCTGCCATGTGTTAGGAACTTCATCAATTGCAAACCTACGTGTTTTTATATGGTATGATTATAATAATAATTTTTAAATAAATTTATTATTTAATTTAATTAATAATTGAATAATTAAAATTAATGTATAATGATACTAATTAAAATTTAATTATTATTTTATAAAAATTATTATCAAGTAAATAAAATAATAAGATAAATATCTCAAAACTCATACTTATGTGCCAAATTAATTGTAATAAAAGATTATTTATTGATTCATGCTTTAATCTTATGTGACATAATTTTAAGAAAAAATTATTAAAATTCAATGAAATATAATTAATCAAATAAATAATATTAAATATTTATATTTAAAATAATATTAATAGATTATTATAAACTATATATGCATATGTGAGAGAGTTGTAATAAAAAATTATTTATTAATTTATACCTTCATATTGTGTGGTATAGTTTTAAGAAAAAATTATTAAAGTTGAATGAAGTAATTGTTGACAATTTATTATAGTGTCACTTGTCCATTATATACTCAAAATTTTAAATAATTAATATAATTAATTTAAATCTTAGTTTTCTTTTTATATTTTTTTAGTTTTTAATTTTTTAATTTCTTATTTAGAAATTATTTAAAATTTTTTTTAATTTCATATTTAATTTTTTATACAATCTTAATTTTCTATTTAAAATGTTTATTTTTTTCTTATGATAGTTGAGTTTTTTAATTTTTAATTTAATTTTTTAATATTATAATTTTTCATAAAATAATGTAATAAAATAAAAATGATCTTTTCCCACATATCAAGTAACCGATGCGCATGAAATTTTTGTCCTATTTAAAAACACAAGTAATAGCATAAAAATAAAATAAATATTGGATTGAGTTAAAATAAAGGACATGAGAAAATAAATTAAAAAATGAGAAAAGATTGTAATTTTTTATTGTTTGAGAATAAAAAGAAAAATTCGGTGCTTGGAATTTAAATTTTATTGCTGGACAAGCTGGTATGTTTATGCCAAATTCGGTGCTTGGAATTTAAATTTTGATTTCGATTAATGTGCAATGCAAATGTTTGTATTCTCCTGTGCAAACTGGACTTCATGTTTATGGTTTTTGTAGCTATCGCGCTTTACGATGGTTCTGAAGTTGGGTTTTCTCTTTCTCACCTACTAGAGAATGATTTGATCTGATGCTCTAGGAGATGATATGACTGCAACTGTTTGATGGAAACTAGGTTTTTTACAACTGGGATGAAAAAGAGTAGTTCACTCTTTACTATTGGATTGCATCATTTCAATTCAATTGACACTAACGTATCAGAAGTGATAACTAATGATTGTCAGATGTCATTTCTGATTTTCTACTCTAAATGATAAATGAAAGGCTTCTTATATGCTAGGGGAAATAATTGGAGTCATTATGTTTTTAGTTTCCATATCACAGATCTGAATTCTAGGGCCTTATAGTAAGACTTTTGATGAATTACATAGTATCAATGGAACAATCTCAAGAGAAGGGAATTCTGCACCGGGTCTTCCTACAATTGTTAGTTTCTTTGGGGATCCGTGCTTTCATTTGATTAATAGGTGCTCTAATTTCTTGTGGGGCTTGTATTGCCTATGATAAATTGCTGACATCTGTATTTGGTGATGATGCTATTTTTCGCAGCAATTATTATTGGGACAAATGCCAATCCTGTCTTAGCAGATGCATCAAATGAAAGTAGTACTGAAAATGAATTAGGAGGAGGTAACATGATTGTATTACACAAAGTTGAGGATGGTTCTGTAATATCAAATGTACATACTTCTAAATGGAGAATATTTACTGATAATGGGAGTGAAATGCTTCCTTCTGGTAAGCACATTATATCCTATGCCTTGGTTCTCCTCCTCTCTTTAGACACATTTGCATATTTTCCTATTACAGTCTATGTTTTTACTCAAATTTTGGCCTCCATTTTTTTTAATAGGGAAAATTGGATGAAGCTGAGAAATTTTTTCTTTCTGCTCTAGAAGAAGCTAAAAAAGGTTTTGGGGATATGGATCCTCATGTTGCTTCTGCTTGCAACAATCTGGTGGGTCTACTGTTCAATAATTTATGGATGGTTTTAACCTATAGTTCTTTTGTTAAGTCAAGGTTATAACTTTCTGTTATTAGAATGAAAGTTTGGTGAATGGAGATGCAATTGCATAATTTTTTTTTTTTTTTTTTTGCAAGCGGCATTAGCTTTTATTATGAGTCATTCGAAACTTATGTGTCTAAGATTAAGAAGGAGATATAACCTATTGCATCAGGCTAAGTATGTGTATAAGTTCACACCAGGAATATTTTTTTTTTATGAATTTAAGATTTGTGTTCTCAAAAGAAAACAAAGAAGCATTACAAAACTAACATGGGGGGTGGAGGTGGTCGACGTGCTTTACCATCTGTTTATATTTTGACCGTCAGTGAAAACTTTCAATTACAATGGTTTTTAGTCTTGAACTACATAGATCAAAGATTGAACTCTTAATTATTTTATGAGGGCTGAATCATTTTTTTTTTTTAAATATTAGTACATCATGATATGATGTATCCCAAATGAAAAACAAGTTTATTGCACTTAACAAAGGCCTTTCTGCACTAGGCTGCTTGTTAAATGTTGAAGTTGAGTTTGCTATACTTTTGTACTTCTATATTATTTGGGCCTGTGGTTTCAATATATCTGGTGCATGAGAAGTGACCACTTTACTTTTGAGAGCATGGCTGTCTAATCAATTTACAGAATATCATTTCATGTTTACACACTCTTTCTTAGATCCTTTTATGTTAATGTGTATATTTGTGTGCATGTGTGCTCTCTATGTTTTTTGAATCAAGTGAGATGATCTATACTATACCTCATTCCAAGACTAGACATGGAGATCATAGGGGATGAGATATTCCTTCTCATTGGATGAGTTTTTGGAGCAAAATTTATTTGGCCTGGGAGGCTTTTTCTAGGTTTTTATGCTTTTAGAGAGTGGGTGTCGATTTTGGGGAATGTATAGAATGAGAACTAGTCTTTGAAGGATGTTCTTTGTAATTTATGATTACAGCGAACAACGGAGCCTTGTTGCTAGATATGGGACATCTCACTTGGACAGTTACAGTTGAGGCTAACTTCAATGTACTGTTTGTGATTGGAAGTTGACCTTTGCAAATTAAGTTTAGGTGGAAACTATAGATGGTGTCGATTTAATGGCTAATTGTGTTACATGAGCAGAGGCATGTATGTTGCACAAATTTTTTAGCATGTTAATTTGGGGCTGAATGTAGGAGTATTGCTTGAGAAATTACCTTGTGTTTTTTTAGATGGAGAGCATTATAGTGTGCAAAGGGGTTGATTATACTTTTACAAAACTGAGGATAGAATTTTTTGACAAATTGTATTCTTGAAGCTTGAATTTCTATTTTAGTTGTCTATTCCAGATTTTATGGGTCTAACTATGTTTTTCTTGAACTCTGATTCATAGTTTTCATGTTCTCTATTTTTCTTTATTTTTTATAGCTTTTATTTTTTACCGAGCCTGTATACTTTGCTGCATAACCCTGTGGTATTTTCTTAATTTTAGTTAATCTTGTTTCTTATGAGAAAAAAAATTGTTCATTTGTGTGCATTCTCCTGCCATCGACCATGTACGAGTAGATAATGCTGAGTATTATTTACACTCAATGCAAATTGTGATTTGGATTTGTAAGAAGCAGCTAAATTTGTTGTCAAACCTCATGCAAGGTGAGTAGTTGTTGTATTTTGCTAATTTTTCCAGGCCGAGCTGTATAGGTAAAGAAGGCATTACGTAAAGCAGAACCCTTGTATTTGGAGGCCATCAACATTCTGGAGGAATCATTTGGTCCAGAGGATATACGCTATAATATTATTTCTTCTGAATTGGGGCAAAGAATGCTTATTATCCTTTTGATGTGCCATAATCATTAGATCCTTTTGAATCTAAGTTTCACCTTTTTTTCATAAATGTCCTATGATTGGAATTAACATTTTTACATTTTTATTTTGTTTAGCAATTATTAGTCGCATTTTCATCAACTTGGTAAGGATGTGAATCTTGTTGAATATCATTACATTGATTTCTATGGGGTTTTCTCTCTACTTTAGGATGTCGAACTGTGGTTTGAAACTTACAATCTGCAGCCAGAATCTCCAGTGTAAATGCTTTTGGAGGTTTGCTTGCAGAGTTGATGGTATAATATCATATTAAGTGCTGGGTGTTAAAGTTGATGTATGTTTTTTGGCAGAAATCATTGTCATGAACTGGAAGTGTCACCACGCTCTGTAGAGTGATCTTGTGGAACATTATAAGGTCTAAGAGGGTTAGTTTTAAACAAAATTTTTTCTATTATTATTGATGAGGTCCATGGGGCAATAGGTTAAATCTTTGCAAGATTTATACTGTGCAATATAAGCTCATTGTGTCTTGTTCCAGGTGGATTGCTTCAAGGACCTTACTATTGGTTCTACAATATCTTTGCTTCAGCCAGTGGCTATTGGCTTGGTATATAACAGAATAGTCGTCTCCGTAATTTCATCATTGTTACTGATGCAAGCAATCATTTTATCTCACAGTGTGGGGGCTGCCTTTCACAACCTTGGACAATGTTATCTTGTGCTGTGGAAACTAGAAGAAGCTCGCAAGTGCTATGAGTTAATGGTGTTTTTAAATCTTTTTCATCTATTATGGTTAGGAGGCTCAATGACTTATTGGTTAAACTTTGTATGTTTCAGCATTTATTGTTTTTCCTTCATCTATGCAGTTGTGTTGATGATTAATGCTGCGTACTTGCATTGTCAAAAGCATTTCATAGGCGTGTAGTTCATTTTCAACCCTAGGATATAGTAAAACATGGAGTAGAATGCCTGTGGACAGCTCATAATTTCAGAGATGAAAATTTTCAGTGTTTCATTGTTTAAGTCATTGGCTGAATGGTTGTGATATCATCTATTTTATTCTGTATTTTTTTTTTTTTTACTTTTTCTCATTTTCTGTTTAGTATGCCATTCTCTCAATCCACCCTACTAGTTTGCAGACTCCTTTGACTGTGGAATTGTGTCGTATGCTTGGACTCCAGAACCAATATTATTACCTGTAATTTGATCTTGTTTAATGATAAAGAAACTTCTTTTATGTTTTCTATCAGCTTGTTTCCATTATTAATATTTTATGATCATTGAATATTTGCATTTCGAAATGTAAGTTATGTATTAGAACAGTAGGATTCTGGATATCTATATTTTGTCATGGATATTTCTGCCACTCGTTTTTCTTATTGCATTTATTCTTGTAAATGCAGCTGATAGTGTTTCTTCCTAGATCAATTTTTTCATTGTGTTTTTCGACTATTTTACTGAACAAATTGTGGTGATTGTTTTCTGTTGATTTTTCTTTGGGCAGCATGCTTTAAAGGTATGAATTTCTACACAATATTTTTCCCTTGATGGCTATTTTGAGATGAGAATTTTGTTGTTTGCTTTCATCTTAAATTTACTTTGCAGTTCATTGCTTCATCTTTTAGCTTGAACTTTTAATTTGTAACACTTGATATATAAACTGTATTCTTTCAGATAAAGGGGTGTGTTTTGGGACTTGGCCATGCAGATTATGTAGATACAATGTACCATTTAGGAACAGTAAAATTCTTTGCCATTTTATTGTTTGTTCTAGAATTGCTTGCCATTTTATTTTGTCAGCTGGATGTAGAAAAACTGAGGAAATTTTTGGTTTTACAGATTGGGGCTAGGTTTTGTAGAAATTAAGAATCAGGGCTTAAGATTTAAATTGATGGATCTGAATTTCGTTAGAAAATAAAGAATAAATTAAGCAAACAAAATATAACAATTAGTGCATCAAACAACTAAAAAACAGAGCACAAATTGCTGTAATTTTGTTGATTGAAAACTGAATAACAATGCCTTAGCATTGCATATTTTTAGACTGAGTAGTGCTAAACATTAGCATTGCGTGTTTTTAGACTGAGTAGTGCTAAACAGCACGAAAAGGTTGCCAAAAAGAAAATTGCAAATGAGTTTCATGAAAGGAAAAAATAGGGGATTTTGACCTATTATTTGAGTGATACAAGTTGTAATGAAATACAAATTTTTTAAACTTACCAATCCAAGTAATTTATGTCCTTTTTCTTGACAGGTTTTGTAAAATATAGACTTTTCCTTATGGGCTTGAAAGTGATACCCCTTTACCTGTACTCTTATTCCATATTTGTAAGGCATGGGCTTAAAAGTAATAAATCTTTACTTGGATTCCTGTTCCATATCCACTTTGGACATTCATTCCCTGACTTGACTTCTATGTTGAGTAGAGTAATTAATATAGCTGAAAAGAATCCTTCTTATGTGACTCTTATATTGACTGTGATTATTTATATGACTCTAACTAAATTAGCATTAAGACTCATAAAGCTAGTCCTAGAACTGACCAAAATTACATGAATACCGCTACTGAATCCTGCAGCAAATAATTAATCCAATTCCAATATGGATTTTCATTGTCTGAATCAGAAGGTTCATTTTTTTATTGTTGTTAAGCTCATTTTACAATGCAGGGTGGTAAGAGAAATTATTTAATTGGAAGCATGCAAAAGAGACTTTGTAGATAACTAAATCTCACTTTGAATTCATAAACACCTGATTCCAAATTGTCAGCAAAGTTGCTTTGCATGAAATAGAAAAGTAGGCAGAAAAATAATACAAATTACAGATCATGAAAATACACTAAATTATAATAGTGACTTCAAAAACAAAATCCTAAAATACAACATTGATATCTATGCCTCAAATAAATCCTTTCACAGCCTTTCATTGATCCTCATTGTCTTCTAGCTGAAAAGAACTAGGTTCTGGGGATTGATATGCATACACATGTTCGAACAACGGAGGACTCACAGCAGGAAACCTTCCTCGGAAAGCCATATTATTTCAGATTGGGGGCAACCTTTCTATCTTTACAAGGAACTGAATAAGTCCACCATGACATGGAGCAACAAGCTCATCAATCATATATGTCTTGCTCGACATTTAAAGGGAATGGAACTGTCCTAGATTTATTACATAATTTTGTCTAATATGGCAGCTAATGTTCTCTAATTCTTATCAGTTGGTCCATTATTAGGTATGAATGGAATAAAAAATTCAATTTAATTTCAGTCGATAATTCTATAAATTCAGTTGGTTATAATTGATTGACGTTGATTGTAGTTCAAATATTGATTCTTATTACATCTATTGTGAATGGCCTTCTTATCCTAACTGTTGTGGCATGTTACTAGAGTTTATCATTATTGCAGCACACTAAAATTTCATTGGCAGGAAAAGTTTGTGACTAGCAAAACTACACAAATTTTGGTGGGATGTAAAGGCGACATGAAATGGGCAGGGAGAGAATCATGTTCCTTTTAGTTCAGATTAAATTAGTCAGTTACTTTAATGCCTGTTGAGATGCATTACATGTGATACTATGATTTTTATATTTGTCTACAAATAGTGTCTGTTCGTCCTATTGTAAGGTCTGTTGTTCTTCTTTTATATCAAAAAATTATACCTTCTTGATTATGTAGTTGCTTGCATTGTGGTAAAGTTAGGTGATTGAAAACTTATTGAAAAGAAGAAATACCAAGTTTCAAGAGTGTAGTGTAAATGTTTCAAATGTAATTAGTGTTCTTTTAAATACTGTTTCAAGTTATAGTAACAAGCATAGAAAATCATCAAAAACAATTATATTTAACGTTATTCCTTGCTTTATTAGAGAGCAAGTTTTACCAAGATAAAAAAGAAAGAAAGAAAAGAAAATCACGAATGCAATGACTATTTTCTGCTGTGTAATATCTATGATGTCCACAACTGCAACATTTGCACCATGGTTGTGTTGAGCAAATAATATTGAGGATATAAGCATTAAAAATTGATATTGATATAGTTAAATTGAAAAGAAATATCCAAGAACTTCTAATTGAAGAAAAAGGAAAAGTACTATTTTATAGTCCATTGGACAAAAGGATTCTTTGTTCTATAGGAGTTCAATTTTTAATTAGTTCAAAACAAAATACTACAAAAAAGAAAATTATTATGTATATGTTATATTCTTGTACTATATGTAATACATATATTATTATTAGATTTTATATTTCTATTATAAAATATGCATAATATATTATAAATTATAAGCTATATATAAAATTGACCCTTTCTCATGTCAAGTCAAGTTAGATTATTTCAACCTTCCATTTTTGTTATAGTATATACTTGAATTTATTATGAATCTTTTATTATTAATTGGTAATTACTATTAGTTAGATAAATATAATCTATTATGGATATAATTGTTTATTATCAATTGTAAATATAAACATAAAATTGTTTGTGTGTGATTTTGTAAGTGCATAAGTCGATCAAGTAATATAATAGTAAGTAAAGATCCTAGTGTGTACAATTACGGAATTTATCAAATACTCTATCATCTAGGAATTCGAAATAAGGGAAAATTAAGCAATTTAACAAGATTAACAAATAACTAAAACAATAAATGAAGTAAATGAGAAATTCCTATATGGTATAATTTCCTGGGATTTACCACAATACTTTCCTATAATTATACAAACTAGTTTTTTGCTTTGATTATAAATGGGTACTATTTGAGGATCGGTCTTCCTAAACCCCTCAATATGCTCTCTTGAGCTATATTGAGTATGTTCTTAATGAGATTGTGCCTAGACGAAACTTAAAAGGGATTCATTAAGATCTATGGATGATCTATAGAGATCTCAAAGAGGGTTGAGCCAACTCTCGTGGTTGCAAGCCCTAGGTTTAATTTGGACTAACCTTAGGCTTCCACTTTGTACTTCAGCTAGGTTCTCAAACAAGCATATACTTGGCCTTCATACATGTGAGGAATTTAAGTGCAAATATGTTAATTCAAGTCACTAACACAATCAAAACCAAAATTCAATCATATATTAATAATAGAGTAATAGGTTTTCATAATAGAGTATTAGGTTTTCACCTCTAATCCCTTGATGTAGTAGGTTAGCTATACATCATATAAGAAGAAAAGAAATTTTAAATGGGTTTGACGAAATTACAAATAAGGGAGTTTATACAATAAAAGGAATCTACCTAATCCCAACAATGAAAACCCAATAGTAGAAGGTTCCTCAAGCATGCTTCACTTCTAGCCTTCAGGAAATCCTCCTTGGAACTTTCAAAATGCTGATGTAGAGGCCTTGGGTCTGCTTCTGCTCTATAGAAAAACTGTTACTGGTGTATTGGTCTGTCTATATGTGACAGGTGTGTTGCTCCCCAAAACAGATCTAGAAAACCTTTTAAAATTGGTTACTGGGCATTTGTGTGGCCTGAGATTTAGCCTGAGATGCGGCCTATGCAGAGCGTTGTCTAATTCAAGCTGATGTCACTTTATGAATTCCGCATGGCCTGTGGCATAGGCTATTCTTGGGCCTATGCAAGTGTTAGGAGAGCTTCTTGATAACTATTGCTCAGTCAGCTTCTAGCAAAATTGCATAGCCTGCATCCTGGCCTGGTGTCAGGGCCATGCAAACTTAAGTATTTATTTTTGGGTCTTAACCTACAAAACTTAAAATTAAAACAAACTTAAGTATTTTCAAGGTAAATGGGCGTAGAACAAGGAATTCTCTTGATTCTCATCAATATAATTGTATAAAAATCACATATATCAAAAATAATATGAAATGAATGTCATTGAAATTTCTTCCGTTCTTTTGTATACATACACAGTTCTTTATTCATAATTTTTCTTCCTTTTTCACCCTCCCTAATTTGTTTTGGCATTCAGTTGACTTATATTGCTATATAATTATAAGTAAGGTGCTATATCTGCAAGGAAAAGAACAGTTTGCTGAATCTCTCATTCAAGATTCTATTCGAATATTAGAGGTGCATGACATATTAGTGCTGGGTTGGTTGTTTTCTATTTTTGATTTACTGTCACTGGTATGGCTGCCATTTCTCATTTGTTATATAGCAAGCTGGCCAAGGGGGGTCTGGTATGTGCATAAGGAGATTGTGATATCTTGTTGTGCTCTTCATTTTTAAACGTATAATATAATTTTCCTGCACGATGATTACAGTTTAACCAAAGATATGCTCTTGAGTTCTATTTATGCCATATATGTGTATTGCTATGCAAAAAAAACAACTATTTTGATGGTTAACTGCATTTATTAATCTTGTGCCTTAATGATATGTTATTTAAAAAGTTGGCTTATGATGAACAATCTTTTGAGTTGATATTTTTTGTGGCAACATTCTTCTTTTCATTATAAGTAGTGGCATGATTACTCCAAATTTTTTATGTTAGAATTCTATAATCTTATCCATTTTTAACCCGTTATTCAAATCAGGGTAGAGAAAGAGAAAAGAGTGGACAGCGGAGAGAGGAAGAGAGAGAGAGAGAGAGAAGCATTTGAGAAATTAATTTTAATTTGATAAGATCAAAGAATTGAAAGAAAATTTACAGTGACTAATATTAATATGTGATTATTTTGTTTGAACCACTGTTTTATTGCCTTCCAAGACTGAGGAAAGTGATTGCAGGTAACTTGGACATTTATCCAAACAAATTTTGTTTTCTTGTGAATGTAGTTGGTAGCATTATCTCATAAAAACTAGCATGTGCCTGCATTTGTCACCCTAGCTAATTTTAGTCATATTCTTGGTCATTTTCAGATTTATTTAAAATCCAATCATCTTGCAGAAGCTGAGAATATACAGAGAGATCCTGCACATTGTGGAGTTATCAAAGGTTTGGCATATTTTTTTCTTGAATTTTATATTCTTCTTTTGGCTCTCTATTTCATCTCCTAATGTTTCTGTATGAGAATACTACTGTCTTCTTCCATATTTTCTGTCCCGCTTCTACATAGCTTGCTCATGCTTTAGAATAAGTTTTTTCCCCCATCTCGTATAGTATGCCTTGCTCTATGATCACTCTGTCTTCATTAAGATCATGGAGTCATGCTTTCTGTTGCACATGCTTCCATTAAGCTAGTCAAGTACTATGCCTGCGATGTCTGTACTTCCACAACCCATAAAACAGAAGAAAGAAAGAAAAAAAATTTGCATCTGCCTACTAATCTTCTTTCTCGTTGTATAGGACATATCTCTGTTTTTCGCTCAGGATTTTTTTTTCTTTAAAATAACTTTTTGCCTGAAATAACTTCAGCTCTTATTTTTGCTTTTTGCAGATTTCATGATCTCTTTCCATCAACTCTAGTTCTTTCATGGAATTCTTTTGGATGCTTTGCTGTTTGGTTTTATGATATTTTAGGCTTTTCTCTTACCCCATGTTTTCTTGCTTCCATATTCTGGTATGCGTATCTCTTGTATATGGTCTTCATTCTTCAGCCTATGGCTTATCCATGAACACCCATTAGAAATATATTAAATAAAGTTAAAAAGGCAAATTGCAGTTGATTTGTTGTTTTATGATATCGAATCTGTATTAATATATGTATTTATGCAGTATATTTCTGTACTGGGATTTCATAACAGAAATTTAAATTTTTAAAATAGAATGCCCTTCTTCTTGGCATTCTAAATTTATATGATGATTGGTTATTACCTACATCATTTTTTTTTAAAACTTAATAGCTATCTTGTAAGACAGGGATGAAATTTGATGGATACTGTAATTGCAGCTGAAAGGTTGGCTCTTACTCTACAGGCAGCTGGGAGCTTAAGAGAAGCTCAGGAGCTCCTGGAAAGGTAAACAGTGATAGAGTAGCTGTAAATGAAATAAGGTATTCTCCAGGATTTAATAATACTTTGTATTCTCTTTAAGGTGTCTTGATGCTCGCAAAACTCTACTTCCTGAAGATCACATCCAGGTTTGATACTTGATGCATTTCCACTCATAAATTATTTAGAGAGAAAGGAATTAATATTATTATTAAAACGAATTGGTATAGCGAATTATATAAAAAAGTGCTCAGTGCTCGCATTGTCACCAAGTGAAATAAGTTAAACCCACCTAGCACATGCTTAAAATGAAACATGTTTTTTTTTTCTTCATTGGCAGATTGGTGCAAACATGCTTCAGATTGCCAGGGTGGCAATGCTGAATGCAAATCTCTTAAGAAAGATTCATATTTCTGAAGCAATTGGTGAGCTTGATAAGGCAAAAGATCTTTTGGACAATTCAATAAGGTTTGTCTTTTATTGTTGTGAAATTCTCTTGCAAAAATACTTTTAGGCTAATATGAGTTTTTGTGTATCTTATCTTATAACTGTTTTATGTTTTCGAAATTTCCTTCTGCTCTTTACATTTCTTCTTTGATAGAATGTTATTATGTATATTGGGGAAGATATTTATTTAAAAATACAATGAAGGTAAAGTGGCTTGCTACAGAGAGATTGTGTGCCTGCAGAGATTTCTATGGGTTAGAATCAATAGGTTTGGGACCTTTTTGGAGTATGTTTTATAATCAAGACGAGGATGCTATATGTTGGTGATTACATGTGGATAATCATTTATTATTGTCAAATCCTTATTTTATGCTGTTTCTCCTCATTTAGTCAAAAGAGAACCTTTTGATGCTAAATAATGTTGTCTGTTGGAACAGGATGGAGAACCTGTTGATACTTCATTCTTATTTATTATCCAATTACCTATGAATCTGTGGTCTACGATATTTTCTTTGTTTATGCTTAATTGGATGATGCCAAGGATTGTAATGGGACCCTTGGTAGTTGGAGAGGTTTTCCTGGTAAAGATATTTTAAGTGCTACAAACTCTAGCATACCTCATTGGTCATCAATCATAGTGTTTGTGTTTGCAGTGGGATTTCAAAGTGGATTTTATTACTTTCCTAAGTGAGCAAGTTTTTGAGTAATGTATGTTCATTGCTGTTATACCACAAAATCTAGTTAGGTTTTCTTTGTGATCTTATTGTAACTGCATGCTCTTAGACTACCTTTTCTGGCATCATCTTGTAAGGTACTAGTGTTCTAAGGTTGCATCATACCTTGACATTGGCATTTACTCTCTGCTTTAGTAAAATAATTTCTCAACCATCAACAACAATGTAGTTCCACCTGTAGCAATGCTGCGTAGAGGTTAGGACATCTTTTTTAAAAAATAAAAATAAAAAATTCGCTGGCAAAGTTGGGATATTGTTGCATTTTATTTGGGGATGTCTTAAGTGATCTCTTTTCAGTGGGGTTGATGACCTGATGATCCACTGGACGTATAGTTTTACACGAACAAGTTTTTCATGGCCCAATAAGCAACCCCTGAGAATTGCTGAATTTTGGAGTAGGTCTGGAGTAGCACAAGCTCAAGAAGCTGTCCTTGAGATTATTATTTTATTCTTTCTCCTTTTTTCCTTTCCACTTGCCTTTTCTTTGTACCTAAGATTTGGATTAGTAGTATTTTAGGTGCCTACTTTTTCTCTTGCTTCTCTGACTTCCTGTTATGCTAAGTATCTTTTTTCTCATTGTTAGTAGTTGAAAAGGAAAAGTAGTATTCATATACTCATATTAGATTCCAATGTATTTCACTAATTCATCACTTGAGATTTAATTGTATTAGATTTAACATTGATTTTGTGATCTAAAGTTTGAATGCATTTTAGGAGTAAGTTTAGCTCGTTTTGTTAATATTTTTTATTAGAATAAATTTTCATAGTTGTGTAGATTCTTACAGATTAGTCTTATGCAGTTCTCTTTGCATGATAGGATAGCATGACAAGCTTTAAAGAAATTGAGGAACCAAAAAGGGAGAAGAGAAAAGACAGGGGAATCTGAAGAAACTAGAAAGGAGGCACGTACAGCATTGGTCGTATTGGTCAGTTCCTTTTATTTGTGAATCTTGTGCATATTTCAGTCAACAAAAACAAGTCCTATTTTGTGAAGTCCCATAATTTTTTAATTGTCATGAAACATGCTGCTTCATACAATCAATTCTGATTTTCAATTCTAATTTAATGTTTGTATAAGGGTTATTTTTTCTTAAAAAAATCTGCACACTTCAGCATTCTTGAGACCAAAAATAATGTAATTTGGAGTTCTTATGTGAACTTGATGATATGGAAAATGACAACTTACATAAGTTTTTCCAAGTATGAAGATAAGTAGCAATATGATCGTAGGCAAATATAATTCTGTTATTCTTGATGGGTTCTTTGAAGCTTATTCCTGGATGTATCTCATAGATTATAAAGTGTGCAGCTAGAATCCAAACGCATCCATATAGTTTGGTTATATATTTTTTTACCCAAGTATACAAAGTAGTAATGCATGGAATGTGATATATCATATGGAAAACAAGAATCTGTTTCAATGTATGAGTGCTGATTGTACTCTGATGATTTTACTAGATGAAATATGGCCAACGACCATTGTCTATTGAGCTTACGGCTTTGGAGCATTTAAGGAGTCTCTTTGAGTATTATCCTACTTGATTGGAGGGTACTACCTTTTTAGCTTTTCTTCTCCTCTATTTTTTTCCCCTTGTGTTCCAAATTCTAGTAGTGTATTGAGTTGTATGGGAAGATTCCTTGTCTGCCATGGCATATACTCTTTTCTTTCTTTAACAATAAATTCATCTAAAAATTCTTCCACAATCATCATTTCATCTTATGATTTATTATTTATTACTCTCACCTTGACTATTACGACAATGCACACACAAAGACTAAAGAGGATAACAAGGCAGACGACTACTTTCTACTGTAGCCATCTGCAAATGAATTTGTGTATTCCTGTATAGCTGATTGTATTTTATTAAATTATAATCAACACAGTAATTCCATGGCTGGAGTTGGGTCCTTGGAAATTTCATTAAATTACGGTAAATCTGTTGTATATTTCATTTTTAATTTAAGTGAATATTTTAACAGTAGATTCTTTATGGAGTTAGGAAACTCTGGACTTTTTTACTGATATTACCTGAGAAATAGAATATTGACTACTGTTGCTGTTTCCAGGGTCATTAACTTCATTTCAACATCATCTTCTCTTCTACTCTCTCATGTTTTTCTGTGCTAACGAAATATAGCCATACTAGATTAGTTATCAATTGGCTTCTGGACTTTTGGTTCTGCTGATATTATGATCTGTTAGCTCTTCCAGGTAAAATTGCATGATTAACATTGAGATGTAATTATGGATGATTAATATATCATACTATGACATGTTATAAATGATGGGAATTTTATTGCAGCTTCAATCACTTGATGCTCTTGGGCTTTTGGAGATTACAAAACAAGAACTACAGGAGCCAAGGGTTAGTATTAATGAAGATGAACAATTAATAATAAAAACTTTAATGTTTTGTCCTATACTTTTGTAGTGCAAAAGAACTTTGCATTGAATTGTTGGACATCAATGTCATGTTAAACCTAGCCTTGTCTCACTTCCAAAATGTAAAGATATATTAATTTACTCGGTGAAAATGTGTTGATTTTAAAATTCTGTACTGAGAAGAGAAAGCATAAGAGGGGTGTTGAATGCACGATAAGAATTCTTTATTAGGCTTTTAATATGGCCCTGACATCGAGATCTGGTTGTGACAGTTTACGGTGGGATTGTAATAGGGTTCAGTAGCTGAGTTGTGTTTCTGGGCTTTCCTAACTTCTCTACCTGTCTTGAACAAGGAAGAATTAATTTGACAAAGAGCTCATTGGAGAGAACTCTATGGTATCATAAAACAAAAACCAGTTTCGAATTAACTTCTCCCCCTTTGACCACTTCTAAATACAATGATAACATGTATAACTGCTACAAATAATTTCCCAACTTTAATTGGCTTCTTACCACAAATAGATAATTACAACTATTAAATTTGTGAACAATTTAAATAACCAAAAGTTAAAGGTCTGGAAAACTGTGTAAACTAAATAACTTCTGCCCCTTAACCGTATTGTTATTGGAGTCCTAACAGCTTTTCTAAAATGATGAGAGCCAATAGCACAAGATGGCTGCTAACACTGCAAACTCTTATCTTCAGTTGTGTTTCCTAAAGTAACTGTTGCCACAAGAAGTCTATTGTAAACAGGATATGCCTTTTTTTAATTTTTTCTTTTATATTTTTTTGGTGCTTCTCTTTTGTACCTTTCTGTGTATATCTCATCAATATTTATAGAAGGACATCATTTCTATATGTGGCATGCATCTTTATTAGATATTATTACTCAAATATATCTTCAAATGATTGGGTTTATATTAGTTTGGCAGAGTATCTCATTTTTCCAAGATTGTTAGGTTATAGTATTTGTATTGGATTTGTGACATATGATCTTCATGCCTCCCGCTTCCTCAGTACTGGGGGTGTGTCCACTTCTCTGCTTGTTTCCTTGAATTTCATAGTGCAACAGTTTTTTTTTTTTTACTTTTTTGGAAAAAAAACCTATATCTTTGCTCCCTATATTATACCTTTCATAATTATAGTGAATCCTTAGAAAACAAGTTACACATGTTTTCTGTGCTTTTCCATTTAATTAAATGAGTTGTTTCTAAGAAAGCAATCCCAGTGCTTGATTTTGAGCCCTTGAAAAGTTCCTGTTCTTTATTTTTATTTACATTAACAATGCTCTAATTCACTTTTTAGTTGGGCCCTTATTTTTTCTTTTTTTTAATAGTTCTTTTGCATGTCTTGGATAGCTTTCTCAAATACTTCATATGATGTGGTAGATAGTCCCCCTCCCTCAAGTATCTCCCTTTGGGTAAATTTGTTTATTGCTTTTGTTCTTTATTTTTTTATTTTCTGTCTGCTAATAACCAAGTAATGCTTGCATAAAAATTCTTTTTGACATCATCTTATGTCAAGGATTCACAGGAATCTCTCAGGTAGTGCCACTATCTGTTCTATGTACAAGACGTTGAACTACTTCAATAAGTGTACATGTAACATATCTAGCATCTGATTTTCGTACAGCAACATCAACAATTCCCTTTTGGTCTCCATAGCAAGAAATAATATATTCTGTTAAAGAGAGTCCTTCGCGTAAATTGCTTTGAATGGGTAAATCAATCATTTGCCCTTCTGGATCGACTTTAATCCTCTCATACCTATTAATTGGTGTACTTGAGATGTATTTCCCCTAGCTCCTGAAAAAGACATTGTATAGACTGGATTAAAGGGTTTCATCATCCTAGAGTTAAGATTCATTTCTTGTTAAATATTCACTTGTAGCATACTGTATCTTAGATTGGTGTAATTTTTTTTACCGCATGTATATTTCCATAATGATGGTGTTTTTTCAAAATCAAACTTTATTGTTCAGCATCTTGGACTAGTCATCTTGGAAGGTCTTGTTAAAAGATCATCAATTCCTAATGAAATCGATGTAGTGGTGGCTTGCTGGAAATCAAGTCTTTACTTGATCCAGGAGGTGTGATGTTTATGCCATGCCAAAATAATCTATTAATTTGCTAATAGGTCATTTAATGGCAATTCCATCTATCACTTTATTGTGAAAGACCATATTGGCCTGTTCAACCATAAGTACCTCCATATTCTGCTGAGTAGGGTTCGACAATGGATTTGAGTCAATAATTGGAAACTTCCTTTTCTTGATCTTGATTCGCATAGAAATTGTAGAAATTCAGGAGCTATGGTCCTAGTTGAACCTGCCGGTGCAATAGAATTACTTAGCTTAGATCCCTCTGCCTAGATTGGATTAGATACCATCTGAGCAGGATTGACAAAACCCTTGTATAGGTTCTTCGATTTCTCAATAAAAAGAAATGTGACCAACAGTAGTTTGAATGCAAATACGAAGAATTTCTTTTTTTATATTTCTTACTGTTAAATAGTCTTCATAAATCTCATGATAGGTACCTAAAGATTCATAGTGAAGCAATAACGTGTTGATCTAGCAGCCACCGGAGCCACAAAGGACTATCTAAAATGATTCCTTTTTGTCAATAAGCGTCAATTGCACTATAGAATTCGAAAAAAAGGTTCTTTTATGTATTTGATAAGTTCTGCAATTACATTGATTTTACCTATTTGCACAAATACCTTGATGATTCCCACTTGTTAATCCATAGAGCTCAATAAGCATATCTTAAGTTGGTATGAAAATGGAATCTCCAATAGATGGAGACAAGAGATTCATATGAGAAAACATAAGTAAATGAGCCCGTGCTTGAGCCTCCGATGATAAAGGTACATGAACAGCCATTTGATCCTCATCAAGGTCTGCATTGAATCTCTTACAAACTAATGAATGTAAACAAATAGCACGACCTTCCACTCAAATGCGTTGGAATGCCTGTATGCCTAATCTATATGCGTAGTCGACCCTCTATTCAATAATACTGAATGACTCTGCATCGCTTCTTGAAGTATTTCCCATACCGTTGACTCTTTTTCCTGAATTTCATCCATTTTGATTTGTATTATTTATTTTTAATTAGCTAGTTAATAAAAAATAATTTTCTATTCTTAACAAATGAACGTGTTTTCCAATTGAAAATGAATTTTCACAGAAATGTTTTTTGAGACAACTTAAAAATGGAAAACGAAGAACTGTTTTCCATAAGTAATAACACCCTAAGATTTTATATGGCGCTGCCATTCCCTGCAAAACCTTTAGCTTTTATATTTAATTTTTTACTGCTAATTCCCAAATGATGAAAGAAAATCCTGTCTCTACTTTTTTCTTTCCCTCCCCTTTTGGATCTCTGCCTTCATATTCTTAATGACCTAGTCCTCCTTCAGTACCACTTCCAAAGATTGGAAAAGGATGTTTGTATAGATCTGGACTTGGCCTTGTCATGGTATTTATTCAAACTCAGCGGGAAACAATGTTATGGTTGCAGCTCCTACTTTAGTTATAAACTGGAATTCTTTGTTAATGACCATCATAATTTCCTTATTCCATGCTAGTGATGGCTATGACTTCATATGTGGATTGTATGCTCATATTGCAGATTGGCTATTTCCAAAACTTATAATTTATGAGCATCTTTGGAATCTTTATTCTTCTTTAGATGATAATCTATCTGGATCTCAAATTTGATGCTACCTGCTTCTGACCCAAATGGCAATAATTCAACAGTAAACCAAATGAACCTATTTTTTCTCCTAAAAAATTGATTCTGTGGTATATGCTTTAATGGCATGTTCTATCCTTGCTTCAGACACAATAATAATCATCACCAGCATTAAAGAGTAATGTTCCACATTGGTAAAAGAATGTTTCATCTAATGCAGAGTCTATAAGAGTCATGGAATCCTTGGTCATGCATTTAAATAATATTTTAAGCTAGCAAACATTTTATAGCCTCCACCTACACCTGTGCACACATGCGCTATCCCAGCATTTCCTAAACTTATGTACCCATTATTCCCTCCACTTCTGATGATGTAAAATTTGTGGGTGATCATAACATTGGAAAGCCTAATTTCTTGCTGATGTATGTTTCCATCTAGACACCCTAAACTCAGTTGCATGATGGCCTCAATCCTAGAAACTGAATTTTTAAACCATTGTCTTTTTAATGGACTGATATACTTCCATATCAGTGGGGGGGGGGGGGGGGGTGCTGCTGCTTATTGTGTTTTCTCAAGTTTTCCTTCAAATTATTTATCACAGTTTGATAACGCTGTTACTTGTATTGCTAATCAGGAAGAGCATTGATCTCATGTTGACACTGCAAAGTGCACTTTTCCAATGCATTTCTGCTTACAAAGAGGTATGCATAGAGTCCATGGCCTGTTAACCTTTTTTATGAAATTGTTGATTCTACAGTGAAATCTCTGGTGTATGCTTGTGAAAGTTCTGCTTGGTTGTTTCTAATGTGTTCTGCATGCTTCATTTGATGCTTTCTTTTTTGCTTCCTATTGAATAGCTAACTCTCTACTAGCTACATTTGTAAATGAGAGAAAACATGGTAATAATTGATGCGGAAATGTCTTTCAGAAACAAAATTGTCGCGGAAACAATTTGGTATGGTAGGTTATTATAACTGATCTAACTAGTTTGGATTTTGGACTGAAATTCCAATCTAACTGGATCAGTTGAGCCTTTTTTTTTTTTTTTCTCTCTCTTCTTATGATTGTTTTTTCGGTTTTCCAGCTCTGCCTCTACTGTTTTGCTGCATATTAAGTGTTCTTTGTCACTTTTAACAGTGCTTAGATTACTCTGGACAAGAATAGTAAATACTTAGATTGTAACTTCTAAAGTTAATTAATTTTAATATGTTTTACTTGTGAATTTTAATAATATATTACTAATTTTATGTAATGTTTAATATCTATTTAATTTAATTCCATCTCAACCCTGGTTGGATCCTGGTTGAACTTCTAACCAGTGATCCTCTGCTTTTACTGGTTTGAAGGTTGGGCTGGTTTCGAAACCTTGCTTGCAAGTAACTGTGCTTTAATTAAATATGGGCAAAATGGTATTCCAATTTCCTAGTATGTTCTTAGGATGCATTGGTTTGTTTAAGATTTAACTTTGTTTAGTAGAAGACAAGGAAAAATACTTGCTTACACCTCGTATAGATAAGTATGTCATGCACCAAGTTAATGATATAGTGACGTAATAATTTTATTATCTTTACACTGCTGCTTTTTCAGGGACATACTATTTTTACACCCATATGTTATTACCTTATTGCTTTGGTATGATATACTAGGTGTGGGCAAGTCAAATCCAGAAAACAATATTTGTTATCTCATTGTGAGGTTTAATCTTTATTTGCGGATGCGAAATATGATTTATTATATAGGCTGACTCTACTTTATTTTATTTTATTTTTTGCAGTTCCAGTCTGAGAGGTTAATTTCTGATTCTCCTGAAGTAAAGGTTGAATATCTATCATGTTTGAAGCGTTTTTTGAGCTTGATTAGCAATAATGCTGTTAAAGAGACAGGACTATGGGGAAAAATCACCATGCAAGAGCTGAATGCTGAAATCAAGTGCATTGATGAAGAGATTACTCATTTCAGGAAACGTAAATTCTACGGTGGCAGATATTTGATTCTGCAAATGGTTCAAGCAATAATCAAGTAGTGCTTCCAAAGGTGAAGATACCTTTTGTTCACTAATTAAGAAAGATTCATCGAACTATTTCACATCTTTTTTTGTCCCCTATAAATATCCTAATTATGGATAACATTTCTTGATTTGTTAATATCATATTGTTAATGAAAGAGTGGAGTTTATATGCTCAAAATGGGACACAATTGCATAGTATGTTTGCATGGCAGAAAGTTGGTTTGTCATGTTGGTTGTGGTTTAATTTTTTTGGTTGTCCTTTTTGGGTTCTTTTGCCTGATTATGCGAAGTTAATCCTGCTAGTTCCTATAAGTGAGGGTAGGTTGGACTACTTGGGTACGGTCATAAGCCTTAAGAATGTCTCTGCAGGGGAAGTCGGTGCCTTAAAATCAAAGTGCATGTAATTAATTTTGTTGTTAGAGTTTGTTTAAGAGGACAACTTGTGTGAAAAATTTAGAATTTATTTCATATTATTTATCAAGCTTATTATTTGATTAATAGATGATTAAAATGTTTATTAATTAGATATATAAAATTATTTAATTAAAAAAATATAAAAAAATGTATTAAGAGAAATTATAAAATAAATAATTATATAAAATAATATTAAAAAATCATTATATTATTTATTCATATAATAAATATTTAATTTATTAATATTTATAAATAGATTTTAAATAATATTAAATTATATAACGTGCAATTCGCGAATGATTGACTAATGCAATGTAAACGAAGAGATATCTCATTTAATTTTTTCTGAATTTGGCTGTGAGTGAACACAGAGGAATCACGTCACCAAGAAAACACTAGGCACAATATAGAGGCGACTCTCCTTGCTATTGTTTTTCGGAGAAGAAAAGGTTTTTTGTAAAGTTTCTTTTGAAGACTGAAACTAATGGTAGGAGTCTTGCGATCTTCTTCAGGAGATGAAAATTTCTGACTTTTCTTCCAAAGATATCAAGTTTGAATTTGCTAGGAATAAGGTAGTCGCATAAAAAGGAGGGTTATCCAATAGACACATAAATACAGTAGTGACTCGAAGCCCCCCATAAATAGAGTTGTTTGCAATCCTACGAAAATATCATGCTTATGACAATTTACAACTGAGGAAACTCTTGATGCGTAGACAAAGGAGAAATGGAACTTTCACAAGGACAAAATTGTCCTCCCACACTCACCTAACATTGAGGTTCCAGTGGGCCCAAATTCTGATTTCCAATTGAATGAGGACATTCAATTCTGACAACACAAGACACCAAACTGCAGCCAAACAAACAAAACCCTCCCATCCTTCTTCATGGGATCACACACCTTTTTCTCAACGCCTATTCCAACTTACTATCTGTAGCGTGGAACTTAATATTTCCACATATTCCAACTTCCCCCACTACCAAATTGGCTATGCCTTCTATCAAACCCTTTTTCAAGGACAAAACCAAGACTAGAGGTACCCCTGATCGCGACCATTTAGCCATTGTTAGAGCAGCTGCATGGGCATGGTATCAGCATGGTTCTGGGTCCAACGAGGATGAGATGCCGACGCGCGAATTCGATGTCACAAGAACTTATCAAGCTCCTAGGCCATCAAGATACAAGCTAGAAGCCATGAAAATGATGAAAGAATGTGCTATAGGACAGTCACGAACGCCTAGTCCAGCCCATACCGGTAATTCTCTTCTTGATGCCTATGAGATTGAGAGTATTTCCAAGCAACTTGATTGTCTTATAGAGTCTAGCAGCAATAGATTTAATGGCAAGTTCTTTGGTGGTAGAGATGGTCTCGATTCCCAAGAAAGCAGTGCTGTGTCATCATCAGGTGGTTATTCTAGTAATGTTAGTCCAATGAAGAAGAAGAAGAACAATAATTTCTTGAAAGGGTTATGGATAAGACATGCAGCTGTTTGTGGCACAAGGGAGGATGTGGATACAAGAGCATTTGTTCGGAGAAAGCCGCCGGCTGGAAGGCATGTTCCGGTAGTTGCTACGGCCGTTTGTAGGCCACGAGCTGCCCATGCCTTGTGAATTAATTTGTAGGTTCATATTAAATTGCCAGTTACTCCAACTGTATTAGCAGACTGTTCACTAGAAATTTCGTTGCTACTTCATAGACAAGTAATTTTGGAAGAGAAAACAATAACTTCTACGCATCTATTCAATAAATGCTAAAGGTAGAAAATATTAGGATGGATAATCATATCTATCCGTGGGGCATTCATTAACATATTTCATACTAAGTACCATTGGAACTCGATTGTGTGTTCAATGACTGTATATTAGCCATTAAATTCCAACATGATACAATGCTCTTGTGTGGCCTTCTCATTTAAATCAAACTAAATTTAAAATTTAAATTTTAGAAGTATAAGTCAATTAAAGTGAATATATTTATAAACTTAATTGAACTAAATTAATTTAATTTGATTTAATTAGGATCCAATTCAGTTTGGATTGAATTTTTTTTAAATGATGTACTAAAATATTTTGATGTAAATAATAATTTTTATAATATATTTTTAAATATTTTCAATATAAATAATATGTTATAATAGATTTTATGTAATTTTAAAATAAATAATAAATTTAAATAGAATTGAACTATTTTAGTTTGATTTTAAATAAATTTGATTTATTTCGGTTCAATCAAAATTTTTATCTAAAAACCAAACTGAACAAAATTTATCAATTTCTTTAAAAGAATAAATCAAATGGAATTTATATTTACACCAAACTAAATTAATTGAACTAATTTAATTCAGTCAATTTTTCAGTTTAGATCCATTTGTGCCCACCTCTCAATGCTTCAATCCGAAAATTGAATTCTAATCAAAGTATTAGTTGTAAGAAGTCTTTCAGATATAGTGGCAAAAAGTAAAAATATATTTAGGTAAAATAACATAAAAAAATTAATTAAAATATTTATATATAATGAATTATTTGACATAAATGAATTTAATTTATAAAAATTAAATAAAATTTCTCATTAAATCTATACAATTTATAATTTAACAATAATTTATTTATAAATTAATACTTGATCATTTGAGGCATAAAAAAAATCAAAAGTCTATACATTTATTATATATAGAATTAGTTTTAGTGAAGTTATTTATTACAAATTTTATTAAAATTCTCGAGTAAATTTCAGTAAAACTTAAATTTAACTTATGTTTTATTTTAACAAAATTAATTGAATTTTTCTACATTAAGTCCAAATATAAGATTTTATTCATAAATGAAGTTTGTTAATGAAATTCATTGGAAAATGAAATAAATTTCATATTGACTTGAATAAAATAATATGTAAAATATCAAAATATCTTTTCATTTACTCACTACAACATATTGTATATACAACGATAAATCTTAGCTACAAATGAAAGCATAGTGGCTAATATGATATCTAATAATACCCACACAGATAATAATTTCGTAACTATTTATAATTTGATCAAATTTTGTGATCTATAAAAGTAAAACTTTAAAGCTAATAAATTAATTCTGTTAGCTAATAATTATTGTGGCAAAAATTGAATTATTAGCTATAATTTTTTAGTCATGAAAATTTTCACTATGAAGTTTATAATATTGTGGCAATAGTTGATTTATTAGCCATGATATAATAGCCACTACAAAATGCTATAGTTAATTGAAATATTAGCTCTGAATTTAAAATTATTATCATAATAATAAGTTTATTAGCCATAATATTTTAACCATAATAGAATATTATAGCTTATAAGAAATTTTTAGCCATGAATGTTGAAAAGTTATGACAATAACTAGATAATAGCTACAATAATTTTATCTATAATAAGTTAATGTACTGTTTAGAAATTTTAAATGTAAAGTTCTAATAATCATGGTAATAATTAATTTATTAGTCACACAGGTTTATCAATAATAAAATATTATAATGAACAAAAACATTGCCATTAGTCTTAACCATGAATAATAATTTTTTTAATTAATTACTTATTACATATCTTAAATCTTGTATAGTATTAGTTTATAGTCAAATTGATATGTTAATAATATATAACTAAAAAAATTGTTAAATTATGGTATTCCATATATGGTGAGATATTGCCAATTTAATTTAGTAAAAGACATATATAAAAAATATGACAATGAATTTAATAATAAAGGATAGAGATTTTTTAAAAGAAAAGACAGTAATGAAAGTAGTTTAAAAAAAAAATCACAAACTTGCAATGAATAATAAGAGCGGTCACAATTCATTTTCTAATAAAAATTGTTGGTATTTCATATATGATAATATGTCTATAGCAACAAATCTTCATCATCAGTATCAAGATCAAATTCTATATCCTGTTTAACTAAAACTTTATCCGTAAGATTAATGTCAGTAGTAAAATTAATACAATTTCTTCCTAAATTTGTCAGGCCATCATCATCATCTTCAATAATGCTTGAAAATTCCTTATAATCTCGTGAGATATCTTGTTGAAAAGTTTCAACATCAATATGCATTTCATCAATATTAAGCACTTTTTTTTTTTATGGTAAATCGTAAAGTTTTCAGATTGCCATTTCAAAATGATGAATCAATTGAGACTATGACCATCTTTAACATAAAAAACTGGTTCTGTTTGAGATGCGAGTACAGATAGTTCATCAGTTACTAATCTTTGGAAAGTGTTAACACTGACAAAATTATATTTATTTTTCTTGAATTCCTTTTCAATGTTATGAACATCTCACCAATCACATTTCAATAAAATAATTCTTTTTTCCTCTAAATATTTAAGTTTTATTATCTCAGTAAGGACATCATAATAGTTCACTCTCCTAGAATTCAACATTCCCTTTACGAAAATACCACTATTTTGACTCACCCTTTTTCTTTTAGGTTATTTTGTATGAAACCTGAAACCATTTATAACATATCCCATGTATCGTTGAACAACATAATCACCCTTGAGCCAGTGATAAAAATTCTTCATTCTCATTATCATTTCCTTAATTATGTAATTGTATAGCCTATGAAAGCACGGCAGAATAAAAAGATAAGAATTATTATTTTAGAATTATTAAATTAAATTTGCAATAATATCTAAAAATATAGTTAAAAACTTATCTGGTGATAGAACCAATCAGAGAAATCAATATGTCATCTTGCTATTGGGTTCATTCATCTGAACCGTATAGCACCAACATGCTTAGGTTTAGTTGGAAGATAAATTGCCAACTGCATCATAACATCAAAAAATAGAGGGCTTTCTAGGGTGAGAATCAAGATGGATTCCTTGTTGGTGGTGCAGTTGTTGACTTGTAGTAGAGAATATGATGTTAAATTCTCTAATCTTGTGTTTGTCTATAAAAGATTATTGCAGGAAGTGGGTGTCGAATAGATTAGTCACAAGTATAAAGAAGGCAACAACGCAGCCGATTGGACTGCTTCTACGGCGCTTAATCATGCTAGGGGCACTCGGGAGATTCTTGTGCCTCCTGTAGAGCTCAACGAGATTATGCAAGCTGGCAGAATTGGGGTTGCTTGGCCCCATATTGTTACAATTTTCGCTGTTTCCCTTGGGTTGTGTCCCTCCCTAGTATTAAAAAAAAAATGAAGGCGAAAATATTTCCTCTAACTTGCATAATATAATGGAATTTGATATTGAAGATGCTCTAACTCCATTATTTTTAACACTTTAAAACATAACTGTCAAAAATGTATGCTCAACTCAATAATAGCATCATGCACATTAGCAAACACGATTCCACAAATAGCAAGAGAGAGGAGTTGTTCTAAAAAAATCATGACTCTTGAGACCAAATATCTTCCATACACCAAGATATGTTCGAAGAAATTAATATGGAACCTTTATAGCTTTTAAGTACTCACATACTTTTTCTTTTTCTTCATTAGAAAAACTAAAACATGCAGCTGGATAATTCCACTTCTCTTTTTTTTTTGTTGGGATGGATGCAAGTCTCTTCTTATATCCATTTCCATCATATCACGATTCCATCAATGTCTAACAAAGTTTCATTACATACACACACACACACACACACATTAATATCCATGACATCAAGATTATGGTGTAATAAAATATGTCTCTATAAGGTGGCTCAAAAAAATGGTTTTCTTTTTTTCAGTTAATGTGATTTGTATTTTAACAACCTTTGGCTTATTAATTTTCTTGCTAAATTTAACTGATTGAAGTTTATGCAATTGATTCAAAACATCATCACAAGACAATATTTGTGATGCATAATCTTTTTCTATTGTTCCATCGAAGTCACTTTTATTAAACTCCACTTATGTTTTTTTGTGCAAAAGTTGAAGAGCGCGTATGTAACAAAATCGTTTACTATATTTAAGTCGAAAAGAAGTATCCTTATTGCATCTAAGCTAATGTATCTTTTGTGCTCCATCTTGATAGGTAAACATATGCTGAAAGGTCACTAATAGTCTATAAAACTGCATAATGTATATGAAAATTCTCTTTCTTAGAAGTATCATAAGTGTCAACTCCATAATAACATAACTCTTTTAATTTCTCAATCAAAGGCTGCAAGTAAATGTCAATGTCATTTCCAGGAGCTTTAAGCCTAGGTATCAAGAAAACCAACATATAATATGGTCGTTTCATACACAACCATGGAGTTAGATTGTACACAATAACAATTACGAACCATGTGTTATGAGAAACACTGACATTACCAAAAGGATTGATTCCATCAGTTAAGAGCATAAGCCTAACATTTTGAAAAACTCTAACAAATTCTTTTTTTTTTTTTTGCATTAAAAAATTTTCATAAAAAATGGTTTGCTGGATGTCTAAGAATCCTAGGGTAATTTGCAGCTTCAGTCATCGAATTGTAACTCAAATTTTATGATGATCATATAACTAATTTTTTCATTACGAAAGTAATCAAACTATTATAAGTATTTCACAATAATTTTTTAATAGATAAAGTTTAATTGGCCCCTTAAAGTTTTTGGAAAACTTATATATTAGTCCAAATTAATATTTTTAGTTAATTTAACCTTATATTAGGATTTAAAAATTATTTAAATAATAAAAAATAAAATTTTTATTTTATATCAATAAATTTATGCTCAAAATATAAAAATAAATTAAAAAATAAAATATTTTCTCAAATAGATACATATTATTGTAAATATTAGTATTACATACTTGAATTCTTTTTAAATAATTCTCGTATTAGGATTTAGTCTCTTATATTTTTCTAGTTGAGATTAGTATTTTCAGAACCGAATTAAACTGACAGGTCGGATTTGCAAAATTAAAAATTAGCTAGTGGTCCGATTTGATTCATTCTCAAAACTTGACATCTAAAAAGTCAATCAAAATTGCCCAAATCGAAACTGGATCAAATTGGTTCAATCTAAAATTATGCTGTTTTGTAAAAATTAAAAATTTAAAATAACACTATTTTACTTAAAATTTAAAAATATTTTTTATTATTTTATTATATTAGTTTTCATTATTATATTATATTTACTAATTTTTAAAATATTTTTTAAAAAATTAAAAATATCTTATCAAACCAAACTATTGAAGCAATTGAACCGGCCAAATCAGGAGCCAGTCAATTGATTGGTTCGAGCTCCAGTCAGATTTTAAAATAATGTTGAGATTTAATAATTTATTTCTAAAATTGCTAAATCATTCTAGAAATAATTTTCTTGAGAAATTTAACTTTATATCTATTAATTTTTAAAATAGTATTGTTAGATATTGATTAATGTATTTCTCTAATAATGAAATTTTATATTTTCTTATTGCACTCACACATATTTGAAAAAACACATCTTTCACATCAACCTAATATATTTTAAAAATTAATTTCTCTAAACATTAATTTGAGTTAAGATTTTTAAAAAAATTCATGATGAAAATATTTTTAAAATAATATATAT
>CATIWR010702787.1:0-11883 GCA_949677035.1 Omphalea diandra | reverse complement strand
ATATAAAAAAATATATAACATAAATCGTCAATATATATATATATATATATATATATATATATATATATATATATATATATATATATATATATATATATATATAATTTTATCATTTATCAAACCAACAGTTTGATATGTAAGAGATTAGAATTTTTATATAAAATTTTTATTTAAAAATTATAAATAAAAATAAAAATTTACTAAATAATTTTTATATATTATCTATTTGAAATAAATATTATTTATTTAATCACAAGTTTTATATAAATATTTTATTTTATTAATATTTTTAAATATATTTTAAATAATATATTAAATTATATCACAAACTATCAATTAATAATATAATAAATCAAACTTGAAAAATATAGTTCTGCTGGGAGTGTGTGGACACAATGATTACAAAATCGGGCATCACATCTCACACATTTGTAAGAGCAGAAGTCGGAAGATGGGTAATGCGTTGGTCATAGATCTCCTGCGCGTCAATATTAAACGTCGATGGCGTGAATTGCCACTAAACGGGTCGGTCCATTTAAATTCTCTCCTTAAAAAAAGAAAAAACAGAAATTCCACCTAGAAAGCACCCAGAAAATTTCAAAAAATAATACCAAAAAAAAAAAAGATTTACATCGCCTGTAGAGAAATGATATGAATCTATCTAATAAAGAATTAAAAAAAACCCAAAAAAAAAAAATCTTTATCAAATGGCATTCATTTTGTGTGGCCCAGACCAAACGAGTCATATTCCCTCCCCTCTTCCTCTTCCTCCTATCTCTAAATTATCTCTTCTCACATTTACGGTTGAAAATCAAATCCTTCTCCCTCTCCTCTACCCCTCCCTTTCCCTCTCTAAATTATATCTCCATCATCTCCACCGTTGAAAATCCTTGTTATTTATCCAAAATCCACAGTTTTGTGATACCAAAACCATAGCAGCTCAGCAACGCAACAACGGAGTCGCAAAGAAAGGATTCTTAGCTCTATGCTTCAATGAGATTGCTTCACTTCGATGCTTCCATGTAGAAATGGCTTCTGTTGCTTCCTTATCTGGTAACTAACTAACCAACTAACTACTGCTTCTTATTTGATTCCGTTTTATTTCCATAAGAATGCTAAAATTCTTAGTGAATCCTTATTATTAAAATTCATTTGATTCTGTTTCATTTCCATGAGAATGCTAAATTTCTTAGCCAATCGTTATTATTAAAATTCTTAGTGAATGGTTATTATATTGAAATTTAATTTTGTTATAGTTAAGCCTTATTTTTTTTTTAATTTGTTCTTTTTTGCAAGTTTAGGATTGAGCTGAGCTGGAGATGAATTTGATAGAAATTCATGTTTTCATTTGATTTTGATGATTTTTATTTTGAGTATCTGCGTGTGCGATACTTTTTATGATATATCTTGTAGTGTCATTGCAATGCGTGAACACGTGCAAGTTATCTATAGGAGATGGTAGTGGGAGATATGACTGCAGCGTGTTGTCTTGCGCGTGGAAAGCTCCTAGAATCTTGACAGGTTTTCTTGCAAGCACTGCACATTATTCCCAGTCTTCCTCATTGTTATCCGAGCAAAATGGAGGGCAGAGTCAGTTCAAATCTGTAAGTACTTTTATTTTCTTCCACGTCGTATAGTATGTCTATGTCTGCGATTATGATTAGTGCAGAAGTTATTGAATTGCTTTAGTCACTCAGTGTTTGACAGACTTCTTAGTAGTTTCATTTGGCAGTTTAGTAAAGAATGAACAGGATAATATGTTTATGTTTAGTCTTAGGATTGAGAAAGGTAATATGCTTATTGGTAGACATATAGTCCCAAGATGTAAATTATCTTTGCTTTTCTGTGTTATTTGCTACCCAAACAGGGTTGTTGTTGATCATCCACTCTTATGTTTTATTTTGATGTTATATCCTCATCTAAGTAAGCCAGTAAAGGTTCATTAGAATGCTTCTTTATCCAAATAATCTACTAAAAGAAAAGCCCACCTAGTTTCAGATATTAGAGTGTCACATTGTTTGAATTAAGTTTATGTCCATATGTGGAATTTATATTGTCATATGATCAAATGAAACCATACAAATGAAACTTTCCCTTATCCCTTAGGTAGCCTATTCTATTACTATAATTCTTGTATGTCATTGCAAAATTTATTTTATGAACAATTTTCTCATGATCATTTATATCATGACATTTTCAATGTTATGCTCTTGGCAGAATTGTGAAGCCTTTGATATAGGAAGATTTCTTTCTATTGAAGCTTTTGGATCTATACTAGCTGGCAGACTCTTTAAACCTAAATTGCGTAACGTTGCTGGTCAAACATGGCAATTGTTCTGTTCTTCATCCATTCCCTCAGGAGCCTTCAATGTGACTTCTCTTGAAAGATTGTGGGAGGTAACTTGCAAAATTGATGCCTGGAGTGTGCATATTGTGATAGTCATCATTATTCATGAAAGAGGGATTGCTTCCATTATAGTTTGTCTTATACTGTTGATTATGTGACTGTCTCAGGATCTTAAGCATACCGTTTCTTACCTTTCACCAAAGGAGTTGGAATTGGTCCACAACGCTTTAAAGGTAGCCTCCCGCTTAGAAGAATCTTTGTTGACCAATCTTGCAAATTTATACCCTTTCCTTATGAGTGTAATAATTTAATTCGTCCAGCTGGCTTTTGAGGCTCATGATGGTCAGAAAAGACGCAGTGGAGAGCCATTCATCATTCATCCAGTAGAAGTTGCACGCATTCTAGGAGAACTTGTGAGTTATCTGGAATTTAGAAGTATGCCTAATACTTTAAATCTACTGTAAATTGCAATTTCCAATCTAATAGACTGACCTGCCTTTTTTGTAGGAATTGGATTGGGAGTCAGTTGCTGCTGGGTTACTGCATGATACTGTTGAAGATACAAATGTTGTTACTTTTGAAAGAATAGAGGAGGAATTTGGTCCCATTGTACGCCACATTGTGGAAGGAGAGACTAAGGTGCTATACTTTTATGGGTACATTTATGTTCTTTATTGTTTTATCTTATCTTAGACAATGTTACCAAATTTGAGCACATATTGGTATCAATTTTTCTCATTTTCCTTCTACTTCTAGGTATCCAAATTAGGAAAATTGAAGTGTAAGAATGAAAGTGATTCAGTACAAGATGTAAAAGCTGATGACCTGCGACAAATGTTTCTAGCTATGACAGAGGAGGTAATTTGTTTATTGAATTTCTTTTTCCTTTTAACTGACTTGGCTTATCTATCGTGGAAGTTCGTTTACCATTGAAATGATGATGTTTCAGGTCCGTGTTATTATTGTCAAATTAGCTGACAGGTTACATAACATGCGTACTCTTTCACATATGCCTCCACACAAGCAGGTAGAGTTAAAAGAATTGAGACTTAAAATCATAATTTCTCCATTTACCATGTAGTTATTTCCCTTTTAACATCAGTATGTTGTCAACAGTTGAGCATTTCCATGGAAACCCTTCAGGTCTTTGCTCCACTTGCAAAATTGCTAGGAATGTATCAAATCAAGGTATGCATATATGTTGCCTTTTCATGCATCAAATCAAATTCTAATACTTTGAATTGAGTTAGAGATAACTATTTACCGCCTAAATTGTTGAGCTATGTTTTATAATTATATTCATTTTGTTGAGTGATCAAAGTTAAAAATGTTGAGATTGGCTAGCTTGAACTTGAAGTAATTAAGGTGTTCTATTATTCTAGTTGAAGTTAAAATATCCTATTTGAGTAGATCAACTTGTGCTTCCAAGATGCAACATTTTTTTTCAGATATTATATCCATTTTTTTCCTGTTAATTTATGCAACTGATTACATATTGCAGGCCGAGCTTGAAAATCTATCATTCATGTACACAAACCCTGAAGATTACGCTAAGGTTAAGCGGAGGGTTGTGGACCTCTATAAAGAACATGAGAAAGAGCTGGTGGAGGTAATGATATGTTTTTCAAAATCATATTGATCCTGCACATATCTAAACAGAGCTCAAGAAGGATTGCATTTACTATCCTGAAGTGCAGCTTTTAGTCTCGAGTCTTTAGGAATGTCAAGTTTGGTGGTTCTTGAGGTAGTTTTGCATCAATATGGTTATTGCTTATCTAGATTATTTGTTTGCATAGGCTAACAAAATTTTGAAGAAAACGATCGAGGAGGATCAGTTTCTAGAACTTATGACTGTAAAGACTGTAGTTCGCATTGCATGCAAGGAGCCTTACAGGTGATTTTATGAACCTTATAATATTTTGTTTTCTTCTTGTACATATTTTATCTGCCTGCTAATTCTTTTGATCCTATGATGATCACAATGATATTTACCATTATCTGCAGAAGTTTTAGTGTTCTCTAACTGAATGCTATAGCACCCTTTGTGATTAATAAATAACTTTTGTAAATGTTTTCCACAGTGAAGAAAGTCTTAATTGCAATAATAAATTAACTTCTTTTGTTCTTGCATGAGTGAAAGAGCTTGTTATTCCAAGTTACCCTTATTGGGTCTGTGGTGTAGGAAGATGACTTCTGAATCTTGTTGATTGGTAATGAGATTTATACTTTATAATGAGTTATGTAATGTCTTGGAGATTGTAATTGCTGTGTAAATACTCTCACCTGCTTCCTTTTTTCTCTCTAAAACTGTAGCTTCAATTTTTTTTTTCTCTTCCTCAGTATTTAATTTGAATTTTTTTATGTGATTCCAGCATTTACAAAGCTGTGCTTAAATCTAAAGGTTTGGTCAATGAGGTTAACCAAATTGCACAGGTTTGTTTCAAATGTTCCTTTAACCTTCATGAGAAACATCTGACACTGGATTTCCTCTCAAGTTCTATATGTTTGTTTATTGATATATTGCTACTTTTGGTTATAATCAGTTGCGTATTATCATAAAGCCAAAGCCATGTGTTGGAGTTGGGCCTCTATGCACTCCACAGCAAGTAAATCCATGTCCTTTTTTCTGAGATATTCTTTGTTTTTGATGGACCCATCTGTATAATGTGTTAACATGTTTGCAAATTATGCAGATATGCTACCATGTTCTGGGCTTAGTCCATGGAATCTGGACACCTGTTCCTAGAGCTGTACATATTCTTCTCTTTTGATTATTGAAGCACACAATGGTAACAGTTGACAATATTTTAAAAATATGGTTTGATTCTTATAACAGATGAAGGACTATATTGTAACCCCGAAGCCTAATGGTTATCAAAGTCTCCATACTACTGTCATTCCATTTCTGTATGAGAGCATGTTTCGACTTGAGGTGCAGGTACTATACAATGTTCATTTTTACCAAGTTTCATGTTTTCCATGCTATGAAGGAAATAAAGGTGTGCTTTAGGTTTCATTATTCTTTTCTTTCTTTCTTCTCCATGTTCTTTTATTGAGTACCTTGGAACAGGCTATTTATTTCTCTGATGACTCTGTTTGTGCAAAATGTCATAGATTCTTTTAGTGAACTTCAGGGAACTTCTATGTTGTCTATCTGAAATATTGGTTTTGTCAATGCATATTTAGTTACATGGAAAAGGCAATTTCTTTTTTTTTTGATAGATTAGAACTGAAGAGATGGATCTGATAGCTGAGAGAGGGATTGCTGCTCATTATAGTGGGAGAGTATTTGTTACAGGTTTAGTGGGACATGCAATGCCTAATGGTAGAAGTTCAAGAGGGAAGACAATCTGCCTTAACAATGCAAATATTGCACTCAGGGTATACTAATTCTTCCTCTTGATAAATTGTGAATAGTTTTAGCAGACATTCTTGAAGAACTTAAAGAAAAAATATTTAAGTACCCTGACCTTGATGCTAATTTCATGGATGAAGTCCTTTCTTTCCTCCAGATTGGGTGGCTCAGCGCAATCAGGGAATGGCAAGAAGAGTTTGTTGGCAATATGAGCTCTAGAGAATTTGTAGATATCATCACTAGAGATCTCTTAGGAAGCCGTGTCTTTGTATTTACACCAAGGGGAGAGGTAAAATGGTGGATTGCATCAGTTATTGGCATGAAGAATGAACACACATTAGGAAACTATGCATTTCAGATATTAACATCTGTTTATGCATTGATACAGATAAAAAATTTGCCTAAAGGAGCAACTGTGATTGACTATGCTTATATGATACACACTGAAATTGGCAACAAGATAGTGGCTGCCAAGGTACCCTTTCTATTGATGTATAAAATGTGTGTTTGTTTACAAAAAACAAATTCCAAGACAATGGCAAACTGGTTAGTTACCATTTGGTTGACTTGCTAAAATTCCCTCCCCTTTTTTTGGACAATTTACATTAATTTTCTGGTTTGAAAGAAAAGGAATATTTATTTTAAGAAGCAAAAAATTAATTATTTACACTATTCCTTTTTTTTTTTGGCTTTTGTCGTGTGAAGCAAATTCAGATATTTGTCACATATTCTTCTGGTTTCTTGTTAATTTAGCTTTATAGCAAAATCAAAATTTGTTAAAAGTATTATTGAATATGTTGGGTTTTCTACTTTCCCAATTCTACATAAACTCTGGGAAACTAGTCATAATAGTTTTCCAAAGATGAAATTATCTTCATAACTTGAATTAAGAACTGGAAAGTGTGTTTACTTAGTGAATGCAGTATTTAAATTTTCTTTTTAAGTTTGGAAAACTGGTAAACATGGTTTTTCAAATTCACATGGAAAACAGGAAAATGTGTTCTTCTGTTTTAGAAAAAGAGTTCCAATTTCACTTGGTAAACATATTTTGCACATTTTTATGTGTGAAAAATGAATAAGATGAAAAGTGAAAAAGAAAATTCTCAGAAGTAAATGTGGACCAAATGACAAACATTCCAATGTGTTTTTTCTTCCAGGTCAATGGTAATCTTGTTTCTCCAGTGCACGTACTTGCTAACGCAGAAGTTGTGGAGATAATCACTTATAATGTCAGTATTTATCATCCCTGTAATTTATAATTTTGAAGAGAACCAGCAGGAATTTTTCCTCATAGTTGGAGATTGTCTAGAGCTGCAAGTCCCATGCATGATTGAAATACAAGGACACTATATTTTTCAGCTTAGTGATTTTTTACTAATGTGGAAAGTCAATATGGTTTAGCATTGGATGATTTTATTTTTGTAGAGGAGACTTGAGCATTATTAAGTTATGGTGGTTGGCTGTTGGTCTCATATTTTACTATGTTAATTGCAACTTGTACTTTCACTTCCATTGCTCTGTACAGCACATGAAAGTTCTCATTGTTGCTCATACATATGGAATTTATTCTGGTTATCAATGTCTTGTTCTGCTATTCTTTTAACTTTATTGGTTACTTAGGCACTCTCAAGCAAATCAGCTTTTCAGAGGCATAAGCAATGGCTCCAACATGCAAAAACACGAAGTGCTAGACACAAAATTATGAAAGTAGGTTCAGTTATATAGATTGAAAATTACTTTGTTGTCTTTGTATTCACTCCACTAACTTCTAAAATTCACATTTGCAGTTCTTAAGGGAGCAAGCTGCGCTGTCTGCTGCCGAAATAACTGCAGATACAGTAAATAACTTCATAGCTGATTCTGAAGAGGAGAGTGAGATAGAGGAGCCCTCAGATGATACCAAATGTAACAGACCTCTGTGGGAGAAAATCTTTACAACCATTATGAAAAAGTCATCTCAAGTGAAACATACTGAAGATCTCCTCATGCCTTCTAAATATGGAAGTGTTTGGAATCCCAAGGTCAATGGGAAAAACAATAAGCATTTGAAGCTCGTGAGTTTGGAGGCCAAGGGGGAGTTATCTCAGGGGAATGGTGTTGCCAAGGTGATAGAATCTAACATTCCAATATACAAGGAAGTTTTGCCTAGTTTAGAGAGTTGGCATGCCAGCAAGGTTGCCTCTTGGCACAATCTTGAAGGGCACTCAATCCAGTGGTTTAGCGTAGTATGTATAGATCGAAAAGGTAATTTTCTCTTCAATCAAAATAGACACAGTCAGCTTTCTTCTCTGTCAAAAGGTTCAGAGCATATAGCTCTGTCTATGCTAGTGGGCCTGCATAATTTGGGTGGTGTCACACACACAGACACATTACTTGATCATCTTCTGATTGACTGGATTTCATGTTTCATTAAACATTAGTTCTGCTGAATCTTATGTTTAACCTTGTATCATATGATTATGGTGTTAGGCATGATGGCTGAGGTTACAACAGCATTATCAGCTGTAGGCATAGCTATATGTTCCTGTGTGGTGAGTTATCTGAGACTTAAATTATTTTGGTAACAATTTGCTTCTTTAGCAACCTGCATGACTTTCTATACTTCCAATGACCAGGCTGAAATTGATAGAGGAAGAGGAATGGCCGTCATGTTATTTCATATTGAAGGGAACCTTGACAGTCTGGTAGTGTACCCAGCACTTCTCACTTTTCCTTTCCTTCTTCCTCTCTCATGTCACTGTGCACGTTTGTGATGTCATATGGTCCTTATATCGCCTGGTTATATCTCTTTTAGGTTAAGGCTTGCTCAAGTGTGGATCTGATTTTGGGTGTTTTGGGATGGTCTACGGGTTGCAGCTGGGCAAGCACATCAATAGAAAGCCCCCAATTTCTTGAATGCTAATTGATCAGTTGACACTCTAAGGCCTAAGTGGTTCACCCAGCTTTTGCAAGGTTGGGTAAGAAGTTTTGGCCCCAGAAAACTAAGATTCTGGTGTTCATATGTTTTGGATAATTAGCTCAATAGTTTTCATCTATTCGTTAGATAACCATGGCACAATAAGCCAGCAGCGGAAAATTGAGCCAAAGTCTGTGTCTGGAAATTCAGGGCATTGTATATAGAGAAGAGTGATATTGTATACACATGCAAAGATACTTGCAAAGAGAAGATGGTGAAACGGAAACACTAATACAAATTTGCCGTACAGATCCTTTTTTCTTATCTACTTTTTCTCCTCAGTGTTCCAGTGAGATTAGATATGGAAGAGCATTATAGTACGTCAGCAGTTAACCGATAGTACTGCTTCCCATTTCTTTTTCTTCTTCAAGAGAATAGAATTTTTTTCCCCTCCTTGGCAAATTTATCGAATTAAAAAAATCAACATAAAAAGTAGGGAAAACACAGAGCGAGATAGAGGGTGGCAATGTGACAGAACTTGATAATTTTTATTACACTTCTCAGCTCGGTGAAAGAGATTTATTTTGTTGTCTATATGTGTATCTCAAGGAACATGAATAAAGCCTAAGAAGATAAGTAATCCAGCACATTGCGATGGGTAAATAGAAGTACCGCCATCAATTCTAGCAGTAGTAACACATATCTAATCCGTATCCATGTTCTCAATTTTGTCAATTACATTTGCTGCTGGCTCAATGCCGAAAACTCCAGGGCTTCTTCCTTCTTCAACAACGTTGATCTTTCAGTGTTCTGATAATTATCTGTACAATTGTTGAGGGTGCTGATATTTCTGTTCTCCAAGTGATTACACTCTCCAGTTTTGATTGTTTGGTCTTCCTCGATAATCTTTGCTACAGAAAATTGTAGGGTGTTCTTGAGCTCCTGTGACAATGCCTCGATTGACTCCACTGGCCAAATTTCCTCTGCATTAGATGCAGCAGAAGAGTTCCAAGAGCTTTCCGTTCCTTCCGAATTCTCCTCGCCTTTCTCCATGCTGTATTCCTCATCTTCATCCTCCTCGTTGTCTTCATCATCAACTGAACGCATAGATGCAGTTATGTCTACAGTCATCTTTGGAGCATCATTAATTGCTATCTCCTCTTCTGAAACTTCAATTCTTTCAACGGAAGGTGACTTGTTTCCGGAGTTATTGCCATCATCTTCTTCCTCTTTGTCCCCTTCTTCAATTGAATGCACTGGTGACTTGTTTCCGGAGTTATTGCCATCATCTTCTTCCTCTTTGTCCCCTTCTTCAATTGAATGTACTGGAGAAGTTTTTTCTGCCCGTGTCTCAACAGGGTCAGCTGGTTCTTCCTCTTTTACAACTTCAACTGTTTCCACCTGTGGCAATACCTGGTTGGTCTCTTCCTCGTCCTCGTCCTCCTCATCGCCATCATCAGCTAAATGCATTGATGGAATTTCCTCTATGCTCATTATCTTTACAGCGTCCGATCCTTCCTTCTCTTTATAACTCTACTTCCATTATGGGCAACTCCTCTCCTACACCATTGATAACCCTGTTTTCCATTTCACAGGAAGAGGGACTATCAAGCGTTGGCAATGAAAACTCTTCAACCCCACCATTCTTATCTGGGGATTTAATTCTATTTTGTGTTTGAATCATCGATGAGAAGGATCGCCTGATAACCAATGTCAGAGTTCTCATTTCTGCAATTGGTTGTAAAAGTCTGATTTTCTTCCTGAACCAAATTACCCCATGTTATTACTTCGACACATAACAGCCATAATTTTGATTACAGATGTGAACCTTCATGATGAATCAAAAGGGTAGATGAAATATTATTACCATGATCAAACTTTTAGTAGACGACAATTCACAATATTCAATCTGGGCTGCAACCATCTCTGTTGATCCCTTGCTGACCATGCAGCTGAACACCAATACATATCTCTTTATTGCTATAATCAGTAGCCCCAAAAAAAAAAAAAAACTGAATTATCTATTTGTCCTTACCATGTATCGCAGTGAAGAGTTGTAGACGGTGATGTTGGAAGGATCGACCGCAGCCCTTGATTTTCTTGGTCTTCTTTATGCCGGCGGCTGCTGGTGGTTTCATTGGCAGAATCACCTCTGCTTGTTCTAGCATTGCGGGCAAGAAAAGCCACCGCCACCGCGAAACTTGCAATAGCCAAGGCTCCGCCCAGCACAAGAAGTCCACCACCTGAGTATTAGCACCTTTGGTTTGCCTTGTTCGTTGGTGCTGTTCGGCTTCTTTTTCATGTCCATTGTTGTACTTGGCTTTTGTTTTTGAGGTGTGGTTAATATGAATTGCTTTTGTTTTTTGCTTTTCATTTGCTTTTGTTTTTGAGGTCTGGTTAATATGAGTTGCTTTGCATATGGAATAATGAATGAATGAATCTAACAGTCAAGGATTGCATGATTATATTAGGAGATTTTTTGAAAAAAAAAATTTGAGATACTGATTTATTCACTTTGGAGTATTAAACTCGAACTGTGAAGAGGGCATCTTTTTTAAACAATTAGGATTTGCTACTTGACATCTTTTGCTTCCTTCGTACCTCCTTCTGTCTAGAGATTCTGTTACATCCCAGCGTTAGCAGAGTATGCGGGTCAACCAGAGCCGCAAATTAGTACTTGTGAGTTGTGGTATTTTTATATTTCTTATGAAAAAGATGATCATACTTTGTGGTGAACAATTGATCTTAATTAAAGAAGAAGCAGTTGTATTTATCTCATCATACCATGCGAAAGAAGGAAAAACAAAGGTGTAGTTGCATGATCATTAGAAAATTAGATTATTATATTACAAATCCCTAGAAACACGTACCCTCTCTCGATCTCAACTCCCAAATCAAATAACTTATGATAATTTTAATAATGATTATTATTCATCAATGAGCATCATTAGAGACTGATTTAGGGCTGGTAGTGTAGAAGAAATCTTCTTGTTAGATAGCAAGTGATAAGAAGTGAGAAGAGCACCGTCCATGGGGACATGGCAAGTGTTCCTTAATGGAGATAGCTCTAGGAATGACTTGCACTCTTCGATCTTCCTCTTCTTTTCAACCTCATAAAGTGATAATGTTGCTAAGAAGTAGCCCTTATCATCGGTTGCTCCGCTCAAGTTTGACAAAGGTGATGTTTCATATCCATATTCATCAACACTTGCGCATCTTATCCTTGCCACGGCTCCTGCATATGAATCCAATTTTTGGCCAAATATATATATATATATATATATA
>CATIWR010702725.1:0-22899 GCA_949677035.1 Omphalea diandra | reverse complement strand
ATATATATATATATATATATATATATGTCATACATATAAATAATAATATTAAATTATAAATTTTAATTAAATAGATAAAATTTTTTATAAAACTAATTATTAGTTCGGTAATTAAAATTCATGATTATTTAAAATAAATGAAATAATATACAATGGTGTGTATATCTTTAAGTTAGTGTTTTTTTTTTTGCAAATATTTAAAAATTAAAAGAAATATAATATATCTATTTCTACTATATATAAGAGTGGTTAAATAGGGAAAACTTTTTTAGACATTAAAATATATAGAATTTCTTTAAATTGGCAATAGTGACCGTGTGTTATAAATTTTAATTGGATGTATAATATTTTTTATAGAAGTAATTATTATTTCAATTTTTGAAATTTCTGATATTTGAAATTTATATTATATTATTTATAAAAGTGGTAATTATAAAATAATTTTTTGATGTAAAAAGGTATAGAATTTTTTTAAAATGATAATAATAATTTTAAGTTTTAAATTTTAATTGGATAGATGATTTTTATAGAATTAATTATTATTTCAATATTTGAAATTTATTATTTTCAAAATGATTAAAATAATGGATATTATTTTAATCTGTAAAATTTATAATTGTTTGAAATTACTAGAATGTTGAATAAATATATTTATATCTTTAAATTAGTATTATTATTTTAAAATATTTTAAAATCAAAAAACATAATTTAAGTTTGAATCTATCAAATGACTTAGTAATGGTAGGATGGTTTACAAGAATTTCTTTGAAAATACTATACATACTAAAATAACCATGAGACAACATGCAAAACAACAAGTATTCTTTCTAAGAATAAAGGGTATTTTTTTCACATGGCTAGATATATGTTGCATTATTAGAGATATTTAAATATTCACCACAAAAATTTTTGTAAATCCTATAAAATAATGATCGTATAAAATATTAATATTAAAAATATAATTTACAATAAAACGTTTCTCTGATAAAAATAAAATTTTATCATATAGTTTCTTTTAAATATATTTATAAATTTAAATATCAACATAATGTTATTTTGACATTTTAATTGTTGAGTGAATATGTATATTGATGATGACAAGTGAAAACACCTTTTTTATTTCTTGATGTTATTTTATTTAACTTTTATGTTAATTTTATATAATTCTTATTTAGTTTTTAAATATGATTTTTCATCATTTTGCCTTGATTTTATTTTTTGTTCACTTATTATTGAAAATCATATTTGTCAAAAAGATTATTTTATATCTATTCTAGAAAATTTTTAATTGTTTATAACTTTATTTAATTTATTCTCTTTATTTATTAGAATGTAAAATTAAAAAATTAACTAATTTACGTGTTAATAATTTTTTAATCACATGCAATATAAGTGCAGTAAAAACTATTATATATAAAAGCACGGATGGAGCTAAAACTTTATATTGACCAAAATACCCTTAATTTAAAGGTTAGTTTAGATGTTCTAGATATTAGTCAAATCATAAAAAGATTATAACAAAAATAAATAAATAATAAAACAATCCATTTTAGGGGTGAGTGCGAGACTCAAAGATTTTCAAATTCAACTGAATAATCGAATTGGACCAAATCTAAATCTAAATCAAAATTATTTGATGTGAATAATAAATTACCTGAATTGAACCAAACTAATTTTTTAATTGGGATTGTTTTATTTTATTATTATTATTATTATTAATGTATAATTTGAGGGCCAAACATACCAAAAAGGGCATCTAGGACCCTAATCTCTCTTTCTCTTTTCATTTTTCTTATTTGTTTTTGCTTTCCAAAAATTTGAAATGCCAGTAGTCTATACAAACCACTTGTTTGGTTGTACAGACCACTAGTTGGTATGTACAACCAACTTTAACTATAACTGGGAGATTTTGAACTTTCATCTTCTTCCTTTATTTTCTCTTTAGGCTTAGAGTTTCTTAGGGCTTTCTTGTGAGTTCAAGTAATGGAGATGGATTGGTCTCAAGACCCATGATCCATCTCCTCTAAATAAAAAGAGCAATGATTAATAAGGGGGGTTTGTTTAATATTTTTCATGTTCTTACACCACGCTTTTCTTTTTCTTATCTTCATATGTTTTGCTAAATGTCATTAGGAATATGACAAGGAGAGGGGTTTCCACTCCCTATGACCCTTTGATTGCATCATATTTTGATGATAATTAGTGTTTGTTTGTCATTTGTAAAGTTGTTGTTTTATCCACCATAAGGAGAGAGTGATGAGTTGGCTAGCATACACACTCTCTGTCCTCTTTGGTTTGGTGATTCCATGAAATAAGAGGAGAGAGCTTACAACCTTATGATCTTCCATTTTACTTTCTTTTATTGTGATTAGACCATATGTACATTCATGGGCTTAAGTATGTTCTTTGGATGTTTCTTCATCTTCCATGTACCTTAGCCTTCATTAATGGCTAGAGGTGCCTTAAGGATGCTTTTAATACATGAATCTCCTTTGGAGCATTGTTGGATGAGGGTACAATGATCCAATGAATCCATGTTGGTAACCTAAACCTTGTCCAAGGCCTTCTCCCTTATCCTCCATGTGCACTTCATGATCTTCATGCATTATCTATTAATGTTATCATTACCATATTCCTTATATATGTCTTATGTTTAATTATTTGTGTTGCTTGGCTTATGGATACATGTGTAACGGATACAGGTGCATGCCTAAGTCCCTTAGCTTAGAGTTGAATATGTATATGACCCATGAATATGGTATAAGGTTGTTGTTATATTAATGGCACCATTAGTTTTTATATTAGTTTAGTTCTTTATTGTGGTCTTGATATGGCATTAATATGTGTTTTCTTTTAATAGGTTGAGATGCATTTATTTAGCATATTGCACATATATTAATGCATGTTAAATCCTCATTTGAGACCATGTTTGTACCCCCTTCCTACGGAGAATGCTTGTAATGTATTAATGCTATGAATATTGTGAAACTTGCTAAATGAATACGTTAGGACCATTAATTGGACTAATTAATAATATGGTTAAAATTATAATTGTGAACCAAAGATGCTCGAAGGTTGGATCCCTAAGTCCAGGTAGTTTAAGGGTACCTAACCTCTTTCTATGTCATACCTAATTTTCAAACCCAATCTATGATAAGGTGAGATTAGGCCTTTTATAGATTTATGAGGTTCAAAATCCATTTGTGATTAAAATTTTTTCTTGATCAAAGTCAGGTAGTAAGTCCATTTCAATTAGGGATAATACCAAAATATTACCCTGCCTCAGTCTCCTATTGACCATTTGATTATTAATAAGGGCTTCCAAACTCGTGAGGCCTTTTCAAAAGGATCCCCTAGTGATCCTAAATGTGTGCTATAACTGGGGATTGTACCAATGTGTGACCCTCATTCTCTCAACCTTCTTATGGTTGATAAAAGGTTAGAAGTCACAAGCAAGATTTCACTTATTTGAGCGTAACCATAAAATTAAGGTGCTCATAATGGCAACTTCATTGAGTATGTGGAAGGAAAAGTGGTAGAGGGATAGTCATATGAGGTTGAACAGGCAAAGTTGAGAGTTTTTCTAAAATTAAGGTAGGTACTAAATAGATGAAACATGAATTTAAAGGGGTTGTGAAAGCTATGGTTGATATTGGGGATGAGAAAGAAAGTAATTTCAAATCATTGACAGCTGGCTCAAAGACTACCCTTGAAGAGACTAATGAGAACATGAGTGAATAAGAAAAGGGCTAAGCAAAGACTAATGTTAAAGAGACCCTAATTGCACTTCCTGAGGAATCCCCCATCCCTAATGTCTCTAATCTTCTAGTCTTTAGCCTACTGAGGGATGATCATGTATCTATTTCAAAGTTTAATGCAATAAAGAACTAGTTTGCTTAATTGTGTGATGTCTTTCTTAATGGTACTATACATGACATGCATCATTTCATTAACTTATTTAATATTAATTCTATGCATACCACTGCATTTAATCTTGGCATATAAGAACATTCAAAAATCTTGCTCATTGCTAGTGACATCACATCAGAGGAGTGAAGAAAATTTGAATAATTATTAAGAAAATATAAGACGATTCCTTACATGGCTTATAATGACATGTTAAGAGTTGATTGACAGATAGTCGAGCACAAAATTCCTACTTACCCTTATATGAGACCAATGAGACAGAAGCTTAAAAGAATAAGACTAAAATGGGCTCAACTAGTGAAGGAAGAAGTGATGTAACAATTGAAGGTCAAATTCTTAGAGGTGGTTGATTACCTTGAATGTTTGGAAAATCGAGTTCCAGTGTCCAATAAGGATGGATATGTAAGAATGGGCATGGATCATAGGGATTTGCATAAGCCATTCATTTATCTCATATTGACATCTTAGTGGATAGTGCTACGACTTGCGTCTTGTACTCTTTCATGGATGGTTTCTCTTGTTACAACCAAATCCTTATGGCCATTATTCATAAGATGAAGATTGCTTTTATCATATTATTATTGAGTGATGTCGTTTGGGTTGAAGAATGCTAGAGCTACTTACCAAGGGATGGCCACTACATTATTCCATGATCTAATGCACAGAGGTAGAGGTATATGTTAATAATATGATGGTGAAATTAGAAACCCAAGAAGAACACTTTAGAGCCTTAGAGACGTTCCTACAAAGGGTGGATCAATATAACCTCAGACTTAACATAAAGAAGTGTATGTTTAGGGTTACTTCTTGCAAGTTATTGGGAAATGTAATGACTGAGAAGGGAATCAAATTAGACCTAGATAAAGTAAAGGCCATTCAAGATATGCTTGCACTGTTTAGCATCATGATTCATATATTTTATAGCTCAATTATCTCTTAAATCCATTTATAACTTAATTTTGCATATAAATAGACCTAATGCATCTTATTTAGTGTTTTATAGGCTTAAAGTTAAAAAAAAAAAACAAGATAAAAGTGAAAGACAATGAGTGCATAACCATGTGTGTCAATAACACCAAGAATCCAAAAGAAAATAAGAACACAACTTCATGACATGGATGTGCATCCTGAAGAGTTAGCAAATCAACGAGCAGTCATAGCAGCATATGGTCGTGCTTCGATAGCGCATGACTGTGCACCTTATTAAACCCTGATTCGTAAAGTGTAATCTTCAAATGATCTTTTCCTTTTCTTAGCGAAAAAGTTTCCCTCTTTGAATAGGCAATTAGAGCATTATTTAAGGAGGAAAATAACTTAGAATTAGGACATGAAAGAATCACCCAATGGTGGAAATAATGCAATAAAGGTTCTAAAGATTAAATAAAATAGCAAAAGTAAGGAATTTTAAGAGAAGGTGCAACTAATCAAGGAAGATCAAGAATGAGTCTATGGCTTTTATTGAGATTAAATTGATTGTCATCTTTCCTTTGTTTTTCTTCATTATGAACTAAAGCCCTTAAAGCCAGGGTTGTAGACAAATCTTATATGATGTATATTGGTTTTCTTAATATACATTCATTCATTTTATGTGTTAGCAATTTATGAATGCTTCATGTTATTGGTTGGTTGACCATTGATCAAATCTAGTTCGATGAATCAATAATCAAAAAATGCTTTTCATGGAACAGATTATCAATAGTTCCCTTACATTGTTTTGTGTTAAGAAACCTTAATAAAGTATTGTTATCATTGGAGTCTTGGTTAGTCAGAAAAATGCATGTTGTTTAGCTTTTGTGCCAAAAAATAGCTAGCTTAACATGTATTTGTATGTTAATTGATATTTAAGAGAGATTAATTGAGCATATTAATTGTAGCACTTGATGAATGAACCAATTGGAAGAAGATTAGGAAACCTTTAGAAGCCACTAAGTGAAGTTAAATCCCTAGCCACTCTTTCTCTATTATTTTCCTTTAATATTACCATAGCTTAATTTTGTTTTCTTATTTACAATGGTAACTCTCATTCACTTTGATTCTCTAGATAATATAAGATATGAGATACTTAGTACTTAAACTTGATCCTTGTGGGAACAATATCCATACTCATAAGTACACTTTATTATTTATGACCGGTGCACTTGCAACTTAAGGGTTTTTATACTTAGCCTACACCTATCATCAAGTTTTTGGCATCATTGCTAGGGATCAATGACTTTAATACTAAGCTATCATTTTATATTAATATAGAATTTTTTTTTCTATATTTGACCTATGTTTCTTCTTTCATTAATAAGGTGCATAACTAGAACCTAAAACCAAAGAAATGAACAAGACTTGCTCCCTCTCAATCCTAAAATTGAATGCATTCTAAATCAAAAAAGGCGACAACACCAACAAAATTAAGAGACAGTGAATTAAGGAGATCGACCTTTAAAAGAACTCACCATGCCACCTATTAAAGGATCGTAAATAGATATCACTTGACCAAGTGTTAATGTGAACACTTTTGAGATCAAGCTGACATTTATTCAAATACTAACCAATACTCTTCAATTTAATGGCATTTCTTATAAAGATTGCAATGCTCACATAATAAACTTTTTAGAGATTTGTAACACCTTCAGACAAAATCAAATATCTGTAGATGAGACATGATTACGCCTTTTCATATTCACTTTAAATGATAAGGCTGAGGCATGCATTAATTCATTGTATATCAAAAGCATCACTACTTGGGACCAGCTGTCTCAAACATTCTCGATCAAATTCTTTCCTTTGTAAAAGGCAATGAGACTTTGGGAAATAATATCACTATTTTTAGCCAATAAGATAGGGAAACATAGAATGAAGCTTCGGAAAGATTCAAAGATCATTTGAGGAGATGCTCGAACCATCGAATTCCAAAATGGTCATTTATGCACACTTGCTACAATAGACTCTTTAGGTAAATCAAAATCACCATAGACGCAATAGCTGAAGGCTTTTTCTCTTAGAAAAAACAATAAATGTGGCTGATGACTTAATCAAAATAATGGCAAATAACAACCATCAAGCCCATGAAAGAAGTATACCGAAAAAAGTAGCATATATTCAAAATATGGATGCATTATAAGCTTTACAAGCTCAGGTATCATCTTTATCTAAGTAATTAAGTCCTTTGATTATAATGTAGTGTCTTCTCTTTTCTTGTAAGTTATGTGTGATCTTTGTAGGATTATCAAGTAAGAAATCCCTTTTCTCAAGAACATGTAAATTTTTATGGAGAACTTCAACCGTCAACCCAACAACCACTAGTTTAATACATATAACCTAGTTTGGCAAAACCACCCAATTTCTCTTAGTCAAATAATAATACCTTAAATCCAAAAACATAAGGACCACCACCTAATTTTCAACTCCTACCACTAAATTACCAACCTCAAAAAGAAAAGAAATCAAGCCTATAAAGACCCATGGAAAAATTCATCTATAAAATTGATGCTAGACTTAAACACCAAGATGAGATGATTGGGAAGCTTGATGCCAAAATAAACTTAGTCACCAAAAATCACTCATCTTCTATCCATAACCTTGAGATCCAAGTAGGACAAATAATCAATGCCCTTAGTTGTAGATCCTAAGGAGCCCTACCTAGAATGTCTGAAGTGAACCCTAAGGACAAAGTAAAAGCCATAACGTTAAAGAGTGGTAAGGAGCTTCAACTTAAGGTAGAGGATGAGACAAAGGAAGAAGATAAGGTGGATAAAGATGAAGAGCCCACTATGGAGGACAAGCCTAAAGAGAAGATTAAGCCACATGTACCTTTTATTCCTTTCCCTTCAAGACTTCAACAAAAATATGGTAGACAAGCAATTTAAGAAATTTTTGGAGATGCTTAAAAAGATTTAAATCAACATACCATTTATGGAAGTGCTTGCCTAAATGCCTAAGTATGTAAAGTTCATGAAGGATGCACTTTTGAAAAAGAGCAAATTAGAGGAATATGAAAGAGTTACCTTAATTGAAGAATGTATCGCCATTCTCCTTAACAAATTGCCTCTATAAAGAGAAGATCCATGGAGTTTTACTATACCTTATTGTATTGGTCATGTTTCATTTGATAAAGCTCTTTACGATTTAGGCTCGAGTATTAATCTAATGTCATTATCTATTTTTTAAAACTTAAGTATTAGTGATATGAAACCAACCAAGATCTCCCTCCAATTAATGGATCACTTAATCATATATCCAAAATGGATAGTGGAGGATATGATCATTAAGGTTGATAACTTCATATTTCCTATAGACTTTATCATGCTTGATATGGAAGAGGATAAGAAGATTCCCTTGCTATTAGCATGACCATTCCTTACAACCAGAGGGACCCTAGCTGATGTTAGAGAAGGAACACTAACCTTGTATAAGGATGATGAAAAAGTTATTTTTAACATGTACAAAGTCGTTAAGAAACTCATGGAGGATGAAAGGTGCCTAAGGATTAATGTCATTGAAGAATGTACTCAGAAAGTCTTCTAGTAAAAAGAAGAGAATCCTGATCTTAAAAAGGAAGCCATGGTAAGAGTGGAGAAAGAGGATATAAAAAGCACTTTAAAGATAAGTTTTCTAACTCTTAAGGTATGTGATAATCTATCCTCTTCTTTTCTTATTAAGCCTTTAGATTATGAGAAATACATTGAGTTAACTCCACCTTCTATCCTTAAATCTCCTCAACTTAAGCTTAAACCCTTACCCCTTCAACTTAGGTATGCATTCCTAGGGAAAGATAACACATTTTTGTTATCATTTTCAATGATCTTGCACAAGCATAAGAGAAGAAATGATTAAGGGAGTTGAGCAATAGGATTATAGCCTTAGACTGTACTATAATGGATATTAGAGGGATTAGTCTACCACTTTGCATGCATAAAATCTTAATGGACGACAATCATAAACCTGCCATAAAACACCAAGGAGATTTAGTCTTAACATGTGAGAGGTAGTTATGAAAGAGGTGATTAAGTTGTTAGATGCGAGGATCATTTATCCCATTTTAGATAGCCCATGGATTAGTTTGGTTCAAGAAGTTTTTAAGAAAGGATTGATGACAGTATAACAAATCAAAACAATGAGTTTATCCCTACTAGAACCATGATGAGGTGGAAGTGTACATTGATTAAAGTAAGTTGAATGTAATAACTCGCAAGGACCATTTCCATTACTATTTTATTGACCAAATGTTAGAAAGATTTGCAAGGCATCAACACTATTGTTGTCTAGATGGATACTTAAGCTATCATGAAATTCAAATAGTGCCAAGCAATCAAGAGAAGAATATTTCACATCTCTATATGGTACCTTTGCTTATCATCGCCTACCATTTAGGTCATGTAATCCATAGTCCACTTTCTAAAGATACATGATGATTATATTCTCCAAAATGGTGGTGAAAATAGTTAAATTATTCATGGATGGCTTCTCTATTTTTAGTAATTATTTCAATGATTATTTGACTAACCTTGATAAGGTGCTATAAAAAATGCGAGGAGACCAAACTTATGCTTTATTAGGAAAAATTCCACTTTATGGTGCATGAAGGTATAGTGCTTAGACACAAAATCTCATCTGATGGCATTGAAGTGGTTCGAGCCAATAATAAAGTAATAAAAAAATTGCCTCCTCTAACATCCTTGGAAGGCATAAGGAGTTTTCTTAAACATGTGGGGTTCTATAGGCACTTTATAAAGGATTTTTCTAAAATATCTAAATGCCTTTATGATTTTTTAGTAAAATACGTTCCTTTTGACTTTACTAATAATTATTTAGATGCATTTTACAGGTTGAAGAAGGAACTCACTTTTGCTCCCATCATGACAAAGCTAGATTGGTCATTGCCTTTTGAATAGTTATGTGATGTAAGCGACTTTGCCATAGGAATTGTTTTGGGACAAAGAAAAGATAAAAAGCTCCATGTCATATGTTATGTAAATTGAACCCTTATAAATCAATTATGCAACAATGGAAAAAAGAACTTTTAGTTATATTTTTTACATTTGATAAATTTAAATCTTATTTGCTTAGTTCTAAAGTTATTGTTCACACTGACCATACAATCATTGGATAATTTGCTCACTAAGAAAGATGCAAAGTCAAGACTCGTAAGGTGGATACTATTACTCTGAGAGTTTGACTTGGAAATTAAAGACAAAAAAAGATTCAAAAATCAATTGCTAACCATCTTTCTTCCTTAAGGAACATCTAAAAAAAAGAGATAAGTGTCCTTATAAATGAAACTTTTCATATGAGCAACTCTTCCTTTTTAAGGCTCTATAAACTCCTTAGTATATTAATTTAGTGAATTATTTAGTGAATGACATTAATCCTTATGATTTTAATTTCCATAAAAAGAAAAAGTTTCTTCAATTGTTAAATTCTATTTTTAGGAAAAACCTTATTTATTTAAGGAGTGTACCAATGGAATCATAAGAAGATGTGTGCTAGAGGAAGAAATGGGCGATATCCTACTTTATTGACATATACATGAATGTGGAGGGAACTTTAGTCTAACCAAAACAATAGCTAAGGTATTACAAAGTGAATTCTTTTAGCCCTTATTATTTACTGATGCTTTGCTTTTGTAAAGTCTTGTGATAGGAGCTAAAGAATAGTTAATATCTCCAAGAGGATGAGATGCCCTTGAATTTAATGACTCAAGTGGAGCTATTTGATGTTTAAGGTATAGATTTCATACATTCATTAAGTCTTTTGGAAATCAATATATATTGGTGGTGGTTGATTATGTCTTTAATAGGGTAAAAGCCATTGAAACCCTAACCAGTGATGCTAAGTAGTGATCTAGTTGCTCAAAAGGCATATCTTTACCAACTTTGGAGCACCATGTGCATTCATTAGTGATAGTGAATCACGTTTTTGTAATTGACAATTCGAGGCCTTGTTGAAGAAGTATGGGATCACTCATAAGATGGCCACACCTTATCATCCTTAAATGAGTGGCTAAGTGGAGGTATTCAATAGGGTGATCAAGCAAATCATAGAAAAGACCATTAATTTCTTAAGGAAGGATTAGTCTTAGAAGCTTCACGATGCACTTCAGACTTTATGCACTGCCTGTAAAGCTCTAATTATTAACACCCCTTATCATTTATTGTTTAGGAAAATGTGTCACTTGGTGATAGAATTAGAGCATAGAGCTTATTGGGCGATTAAGTATTTAAACTTTGATATGCATCTTGCGGAGGAAAGAGAAAGCCCTAACTCAATGAACTTAAGGCTTTTTGTCTCCAAGCCTATGAGAACAATCGCATATATAAAAGGAAAATTAAGTTGTGATATGATTGTCATATCATACCTAAAACAATCAAGGAAGACCAACAAGTTCTCCTATTAAACTCAAGGTTGCAGCTTTTCTTGGGTAAACTCAAGTTTAGATGGTCGGGCCCATTCACAATAGTAAAGATTTACCCTCACTGTGCCATTGAGATTAAAAACTCTAAAAGATAAACTTTCAAAGTTAATAGGTATCAATATAAAGCCATAATATGCAAACGATGTAATGCCAAAAGATGAGCCTTTTCATCTTCCAAATGCCTCTTGTTAGAAGCCAAAAACAAAGGTCAAGCTAAAGACCTTAAACTAGTATGTTCTTAAGGCCATATCTTATTGTTTTATCCTTGTTTTCATTATGTGCTCTATTTATCACTAGAACTTTCTCTATTTTAATGTTCTTACTTGTTTTATAGGTTATAGGTTTAAAGTTGAGGAACTTGACATCCAATGTTTCAAATAAGTTTGGGGGAGTTTTCTTTCACTCTTATTTTCATTTTTTATGCCAATCTTATGCTTATTTATTGTGTTCATTTTGTTTTTTTTCTGAAATTAGTGTGTTTTCTTGTGTTTTTATGTAAAAAAGATGTTAAAATGAGTATGTGATCATGAAGGGTAAGATTAAGGGCCATTAGGATGATCAAAAATCAAAGAATAAGGCATTTGTAAAGTGCATGGCCTTGCCACATGGTCGTACATCAAAGAAAATAACTTAGACAATGAAAATAAACATCACACAGGTTTTACGCATAGTCATGTGTGCTTATCACATGATTGTATCACTCCATCACATGGCCATACATCCTCAAGCCTTAATTATCTAGTGTTCAAATAAAACACTCAACCTTATGGCACATCTATGCACCTTACTTCTCCATCCAACCATTCCAAATACACGAACATGCTTTGATAACACATGGTCATGCACTGCCTTCTCATCACACAACCATGCATGTTTGAATTCTCCAATTAAAACTCTAGGCCCTTCCTTTTCTTTTCACTTTTTCTATTTAAACCCTAAACACAATTGTTTGCCCCTCCTTCCCTATCACCAAACCAGTCTTTCCACCATCAAATCTCTTCCAAAACACCTTTATCAATGTCTAAATTCAACTCCAATAATGTCTAAATAATTCAAAGTCGTAGCTAAACACAAGTATAGTTCTTCAAGTATAAATCATCCTCCTTTTGGGCTCCCTCTCATTTTCAACAAAGGTAAGCATGAAAGAAGGTATGAGACCCTTTCAGAACACCTTTTTTCCCTACTAAATTCATAGATGTAGGAGCTCTAAAAATATGGGTTTTCTTGATGAGATTAATGAAATGATTAGTATTCTTTAATGGGAGAAATTTTGTAAACTTCATACCTATTCTTATAGAGAGTTAACTCTATAATTCTTAGCTAGCTTGTATACATAATCTAGGAAGAGGGGTGGGTTTTACCCTTTTGGCATTATTAGATTTCAATTACTAAACAAGCCTTATACCCTACCATTAAGTGAAGTTGTTAAAGCTTGTCAACTTAAAAATCAAGGGTATATTGATTTTTTATAAGATTTTGATAACCAAGCAGTTTAGACCTCATTGAGTGGGCAAACCTATTATGAGGTGAGAGAGAGTAAGGTTTCGGAGATTAAAGAGCATCTTTATGTTAAATGCATGGTTTACTTTCGTATTTTGGTTACGGGTAGAGGTGAGAGCAATAGGGTGGTCAATCGTATTGAGTTGTTATTTTTATGGTGCATGAAGTTTGACCATCCCATAAACACCAAGTGGTGGATTGTACACCATAAAGGTGTTGATTCTAAGTAGGACTTGAGGGAGGGGGGTATTTTTATAGAAGGTTTATGACAATTCTTACCCATTTCTTGTGAATTTATGACCATGCTTCTAATGCTTATCTCATCAAGGCCAAGGAGTCTTACCACTTATCTTATGAAAACATGTTTCGCATTAGCCTTATAAAGAAAAATGGAGATGAATATGTATTGATTTAAAATGCCTAAGAACGAGGTGATGAGCCATGGGATGCTCCAATAAAGGAAACTTCTTCCAATGTTCCACCTCCACCATCTATAGGTAACTTAAATGACATTTTAGCTCGAATGGAGTCTTGCTTAGAGCATATGGGCCATCACTAAGCTATTTTCGAAGATAAAGTGTACATTCGACCTATGCCACTGGATATTCACATGATGGATATGGATGGGAGACTCCAAGCCTATTTTGGACATATTGGCTTTCCTCTACCTCCACCTTTGATGGATTGATCATCCCATCTTACTTTTTTTTATATAGTTTTTTTATGTTTGTTGCTTTTGTTCTTGTGTTTTGTAATGTTTAAACCTTATGTCATGTTTACAATTCATTATTTTTGGCACATTATGTTGTTATGTTTTGCTTTTGTGTTGCACACTGGTCATTAGAGTTGTTGCTCTTATTTTTATGATTAATGTTCATATGTGCCATTGTGGTAATTATGGATATTATTGTCTTGTGATACTTTTTACATATTCTTGCACTTTTAATGGATCGAAACTTTATTGGATTTTTGTGTTTTGGCTTGATATGATAGGTTGTTCATGCTTCTTCTCCCTACTTTTGAAATTAAAGTCCTTTTACTTTCTTCTATTTTTATGCTTTTGATCATTAAGGATAGTGATAAATAAGTTTGGGGCGAGGGGAAGGGGAGAGGGGGGATTTCACTTGAGTTTACTTATTAACTTTGTTCAAATTATGCTTGGAATAGACATTGATATACTCCTTTGTCTTTAAGCAATTCCATGTTGAGCTTAATGGTAAACTTTAGAAATTTTACTTGGTTAGTTTTGGTTTGGGGTTTTAAGGTAAAAAAAATGATGAAGAAAACTTTTTAACCATATTTTAGATTTAATTAAGTTGAATTTCCTTATGATAATAATTTGAACCTAATGATTATGTTCTTATTAAAAAAAATAGTTAGACATAATAGACAAAATGAGGACATTTAGCAAAATAAGGATTTCTCTATGAGATGTTACGATAATACCTCTTTAAGCTAGAAGAAGCCTGTATATGTGCTAGAATAAGCTAAAACACCTTTTGAGGCAAAATCCTAGAATTTACTAGCTTTAAAGAAATGATTAAGGCATTCTTTGATTACCTTATTATTCCCCATCCACACCTTAATTTTGATTATTCCTTGTCACCCATTTTGAGCTTTTATAAATATTTCTTAAAGAGTATTAATGGCCTTTTCTTCTTTCACCTGTATCCTTCACTGTAACCATAAACCCTAAACAATTTTTATCTCCCCTATCAAGAAAATGAAGTAAGGGTATGGTAAATGATGGTGTGATGTGTATAGATAATTCATGTGTATATTTGGAGTGATAATTAGAGCTCATGTATTATTATGTTTTACACCACTAAAATCAATTCAAGTTTAGGGGTGGGAAAGTGACAATAAGGTAGTTTGTTCTTACATAAATATATACATTTATCCATTTATTCCTTTATTCAAAAAAATTGAAAAGAAATTGAAATGAAAAATTACGAGAAAAAGAATAAATGAGCAAAAAAAGTCAAATTGGAAAAGGCAAGCCACCAAAGGAATAACAAAAAGGGTATTATGAATGCTTCATAAAGAATGAATACGAGCAATGCAAATGTAGTTTTCTATCACATTTTACTTCATTGGTATAACTAATGTTCTAGCAAAACTTCTCTTGTTTTATACTTGACCACTCTTTGGTAACTTTAACCTTAAGCCTTGCATTATAAGCTATTAAAGACCTCATGATCCTTAAGGTTGTTAGGATATTCATTAGTGGTGAAAAGTGGACTGGTTTTGCCTATGCTCATATGTGATTCCTAGGAATCAAGTTAGAATATTGTTTAAAGTGTTTATGAAATAGGATAAATTAATGAATAAACTATGAAGCCAGACACACTTTATTATGTTTGATTAAATAAGAACTAGGCATGATTAGCTTGGAACTTGTTATTATCATAAGTAGGTTTGCTTGATAAATGAAAATCATGGTTATAGCTGAGATAAATCTTCTCTTTCAAACCTTGATGCTAAATCCTAACCATGAAAAGTATTGAATTTTGCATTAGTAAGAGGGATAATTGCTTAAGGATAAGCATGAGTTCAAGTTTAGGGAAATTTGTTTAGCATCATAGTTCATATATTTTATAACTTAATTTTATCTTAAATCCATGCATTATAACTTAATTTGGCATATAATGGACTTAATGCCAGTTATTTAGTGTTTTGTAAGCTTGAAGTAAAGAAAATCAAATTTAAAGTGAAGGAGAAGGAGTGCACGTTCGTATGATTGAAGCACACAACCATGTGTCACAACACTAAGAATCAATAAGAAAATAAGAATGCATGGTTTTGTGACATGGCCATGCATCCTAAAGAGTTAGCAAAGTAATGAGCAATTGTAATATTATGCAATCATGCTTATATGGCACACAATCATATGCTTCATTAAACCCTAATTCATAAAGTGTATTCTTCAAAAGATCTTTTCCTTTGCATGGCACCTAAGTTTCCCTCTTTGCAGAGACAATTAGAACATTATCTAAGGAGGAAAATAACTTAGAATTAGGGCATGAAAAAAACACTTAATGTTGGAAACAAAGCAATAAAGGTTCCAAGGATTCAATAAAAGAGTAAGACTAAGGAATTTTAAGAGAATGTGTAACCAATGAAGGAGGATTAAGAAGGAGTCTATGGCTTTTATTGATATTAAATTGATTGTCATGTTTCCTCTTTTTTTTCTTCATTATGAACTAAAGCCCTTTTGGCTAGGGTTATAGATGGATCTTATGTGGCATATATTGGTTTTCTTAATCTACATCTTTTTGGTTTTCATTCATACTATGTGTTAGCAGTTATTGAATACTTCATATTATTGATTGACTGGCCATTACTTATATCTAGTTCTATGAATCGACAATCAAGAGATGTTTTTCATGGAATAGATTATTAATAATTCCCTTAGTTTGTTATGTGTTAAGAAACCTTAATAGAGCATTGCTATCATTAGAGTCTTGCTTAGACAAATGCATGATGTTTAGCTTTTGTGTTGAGAGACTACTAGTTTAACATGTATTTGTATGTTAATTGATACTCAAGAGAGCTTAATTGATCATATTAGTAACTTGTTAGTTCCACTTAATGAATGAATTAACCAAAAGAAGATTAGGAAACCTTTTAAAGTCACCAAGTGAAGTTGAATCCCTAGCCACTTTTTAACCATTATTTATTTTTAATATTAACATAACTAATTTTTTTTTCTTATTTACAATTGTAACTCACATTCACTTTAGTTCTTTAGATAATATAAGATATGAAATATTAGTACTTAAACTCAATCCTTATGGGAATGATATTTGTACTTACAAATACACTTTATTACTTATGACTTGTGCACTTGCAACTCAAGGGTTTTTATATTTAGCATATACCCATCATCATGCACCAAATATTTTTTTTTTAAAAAAAAAAAAAAAAGAGGTCCCAAGGTTTATGGGACACCTCTAATACATTAGTAGGTTCATAGCTAGACTCACCCCTATGTGCAAACCAATTTTCAAGTTATTAAGGAAAGACCAATTGATAGTATGGAACGAGCAACGTTAGAAGGCCTTTGAGTAGATAAAAGAGTATTTATCTAATCCACTAATACTGACTATCAAAGCTAGGCAAACTAATGATTATATATTTAAAAACAAAAGATAGATCTATGGGGGCAATGCTAACACAAGAGGATGGTGAAGGGAATGAACATGATGTATATTACCTCAACAAGATGTTGCTCCCATATGAGGAGAAGTATAACTAGATTAAGAAGACGTGTTTAGCAATGATTTAGTCCATAAAAAAGTTATGGCATTATTTCTAGTCCTACTTGGTGGAAGTTGTCTTAAAGCTTGATATGGTCAAATATTTACACAAAGCCCCTTCTTAATTGCAAAACTAGTGAAGCAACTAACACTCCCTAATAGAATTTAGTATCAAGTATGTGAATAAGAAGGTGATCAAGGGTCAGACAACTATAGAGTATCTGGTATAATAGCCACTTATAGAAGAAAAGCAAAAACCTCCCTAATTTTTTTATGAAGGCCTAAAAGTAATAGAGCCTCAAGAATAGAGGAAAGTATTTTGATAGGGCAGTGAATGAGAAAAGAGTAAATAAAGGAGTAATTTTGGTGTCCCTCAGAGGAGAATTATTTTCAATGGCTCAAAAACTAAACTTTAGATTAACTAATAACATGGTAGAGTATGAAGCTTATGCATTTAGACTAAAGTTTTTGATGCAAATAAGGATAAAGATGACAAAGGTATTCAAAGATTATGTATTGGTCATTTCTCAAGTAACAGATGAATGGAAATTGAAAGAAGAGCGATTGAGACTGTACTTGGAGCAACTAAAGATGTTGAGCCAAAAATTTAAAAGATGATGTTTCAATACCTATCGTAAGAAAAGAATATGATGACGACACCTTAGCTACCTTAATTTCCATTTAGGATGGACCTAAAAAGATGCTGATGAAACCGTTGCTCACACTTAAGTTTAAAATGTTGTACTATGTTAAAGAGAGGATAATGCAGGCGATAGTGGAGAACTGCCTATGGTACTTCAATATGCAAAGGTATTTGGAGAGTGGCATGTACCTTAAGGGGGGGTAGAGAGGAAGGATAGGGATGTCATCTGAAGGTTGACATCGTAATTTATGATTTATTATGATATGGTCTATGAGTGAATGCTAGATGGGGTTTATTTAAGTTGCTTAACGGAAGAAAAAACTAAAAGAGTGTTGAAAGTGGTACATGCTAGAGTTTGTGGGCTTCATATGAATAGGATGGCCTTGGCTGGAAAAATCCTGAGGATGGGATATTATGACAACTATGGAGCAAGATTGTATTAGAATTGCAAAAAGCCACAAGTACTAAGTTCATGGAAGTCTCAATCACTTGTTACTGGTAGAATTGCAAAACTTAACTTCATCATAGCCATTTGTAGCATAGGGCATTGATGTGATTGGTGAAATCAAACCAACTTCTATAAGAGGACATAAGTACATTATGGTAATAGTTGACTATTGTTTGAAGTTGGTGGAAGTAAAGTCTTTCAAAACATAAAAGGGGCAAAGTAAATGTCTTGATTCATTAAGAGGAACTTTATCTATGATTATGGTATACCACATCACATTGTGATGGATAATGGTGTTCATATTTAGGCCAAAGCTAGAATAATCCTAAAGAAGTACAAAGTGACTCACTATAAATCCTCACTTTATTGGCTATAAGTAAATGGCACAATTAAGGCAACGAAAAAGAATGTTAAGAATATTCTCACTAAAATGGTGCAAACTTATAAGGATTGAACAAAAAAGCTACCTTTTTACTTATAGAGATATCAAACTACTACTAGAACATCGACAGGGATAACATCTTACTCTTTAGTACATGGGATGAAAGTGGTGTTTCCAGTTGGAATGGAGATGAAATCTCTTCAGCTGTTATTTAAGATAAAGATTCTTGAGTGTTAATGGGTCAAAAATCGATACCACTAGTTAGCTTTATTGTATAAGAAAAGGCTAAAGCCCTATAGCAAGCAAGGATGGTAGACACATTCAATAAAAAGGTTAAGATGAATGTGATAAAGGTCGATGACTTGGTACTAAAGGTAATGTGTTGCAAACTCAGGATCCTTAGAGAAAATTCAAGCTAAATTAGAGAGAACCTTATATATTCAAGCAAATATATTCAAGTGGTACCGTGAAGTTACCAAATATATATCAGAATGAGTTTTTTGAGCCAGTGAACTTAGATAGATTGATGAAGTACTTCATGTGAAGAGGTGAGATAAGGAAAATATATAAGCCTACTAAATCAAAAATCCAAAAAAAAAAGGTGGCTTAGGCAAAAATTATGGCATAAAAAAGAAAGAAATAAAAATAAATAATGTAAAAGGTGAGAGAGTATGAACAACCACCAAAGTGAAAGTAAGCCAATAGAGGGTATTTGGTTAAAAGAACAGACAATGACACGAGAATCACTAAGGATAAGAGACAAAAAGCAAAGAGCCAACACATCAAAGGCATTGATTAAGATGACAAGAGGATCTAGTGTGCCATTATTAAAAGTAGTAATTATGCATTTAATTAATATGTAATATGCAAATTATAATGATTGAGGACAAACATAGTACTAGAAGGAAATGTATTTGCATAATGAAAGTAATATTTATTAAACATTTCTTTAAGCTAAATACAATATAAGAAGTTCTTTTCCATAAGCACATTATAGTTTTGAATATATATATTTTTTTGAGATTGGAAAGGTTCATCTCTCTAATTGTCATGCAACCAGACCTTAAAATCAGCATCATCAAAGGTAGATGTCTCAGTAAGGAAGATGTAATAGATGCAATGATAGACCCACGTGGTCCCCCATCTTATCCAAGAAGTACTAAGTCAAGGGTCCCTTTATGAAAGAAGGAAGAAAGCCCACTATAACCTGCATAACTCCAAACTTTCAATGAACTCTAATTGGGTCATAAAAAGTACTGGATATCAGGGTCAAAATGATCACTCACCCTCTATGGTTCCTTAGCATGACCCTAGCCAATCTCCATTAAGGATAGGTCCATCAAATGTTAAATTTACGATACATTATAAGTACTCAATCTACCTAGCTTTAATGGAAGCAGGTCTGAACAATCGACAGTTCGAATGATGTTGTGAGAAGTAGCATCTCTCGTCTATAGTAGGAACTTCTATCAAGCCTAACTTCTCTCGTATTCATATCTAATAAAAAAAGAAAATAAAAGAAAATGAAAAAGAAAAGAAAAGCCCATTACATTAAAAACCTAAAATGGCGTCCAAAGCAAAAGTGAGTAACACCTGCTAGATAGAAAATCTGCAAGGGTAGTTCAGGCAAAAGTCAAGGCAAATAATAATAATAATAATAATAATAATAATAATAATAATTGTAATAGGAGAAAAATGAAAAAAAATAATAAAGGACTACAAGAGAAATCCATACCTGAAGCAACAATGGACTTCTGATAAAATACTTAATGATGTATAGTGACACTTTGTCTAGGCCCATAATGGTCTCACTAAGGATCATGGGGAGCAAAGCCCTCCCTAATTAAATGTCCTCAATGAGTAGTAAGACCTATAAATCAATCTCACCATCATCTTTTTGAAGTAGGAACTCTCCCATCAAAATGACTATTAGAATATAAGCTTACGTTGCCTTAGCATAGCCTTTCAAAGGGTGTAATGTGAGAAAAAGGAATGCAAGAGTCTTCTCATCTCCCAAGGTATATGTGAACACCTCATCATAGTGTAAATCCAATAACTCCATCAAACATATGGGTAATCCAAGTGTAGCAGCACAATTTAGTTATGCTAGTGATGTGACAATGGATAAGGTACCAAACCCTTCTAGTAAAGTACGGATCTCTGTCTCCCAAAAATGGAAAGAATGGGTGATGTGATCCTAATAATTGCAAGCCACTTATAAGAAGTTAGTGTTGAGTCAGATGGATGAAAGATAACAAAGACTTTGAAATCCACCTAAGGAAGATCAAACTAATTTGGGATGGGGAGAGATTTCAAAAATGCTCTACTTATGATTAAGAGGTGTAAAATGGCAGATGTGAACATTGAAATTAAGAAAAAGAGTTTTTAAAAAGAAGGAGAAGGTGAATAGTATTTGACAGCTATGAACAGTTAAGTTGATTATATAAACCATCATGGTTGTCTGTATAAATAGGTATTTGACTATATAGATAACTCTGTTTTTCCTATAATTTCTATAGCAAGGTTTTCTTGGTTTTCTTTATTTTTTTAATAATTAGATTGGTTCAAACCTATTTAAAAGTAGCACATGTATATAAAAACAAAGAGAATCAGTGTTTCATTCATTTAGATTGAACAGAGAACATTAAAAAAGAATAGTGAAGGTATCCATTACAATAAAAATATAAAATTTCATAAAATTATGGTGTTCAAACCCTAAATGAACTAACGTCCAAATGTCTAAGAAGTAAAGAGAGCTCAAAGATAAGCCAAAAGTTGTACTATAAGTTATAATCGTAGTATAAAAGTTTTATACAGTCCAAATGAAAGAAAAAGCTAAATGTCCTAAAGCTAAACAAGATCTAGGGGCAATTGCAGTGAGCCTAGTGCCCATCATCCTCCTCCTTAGAATTTCCCACATAACTCTCAAACTCCATAGGCATATGTTACTCCATGCTCGCTCAAAACTTTACTAGCTCACTATACGTCTCTTAGAGCTGAAGCCTTGTTATTGGAATGCCTCTTGTAATAAACGCAAGGCTAAGATGGATAGGGTATGCACATACAAGCATAAACATAAAACATGCATATATAATGGCACTTTTACTAACATATAGGTCATTAGTCCACTGAGTAAGTAGCTCTTGAGCACAATAATAAGGTCAAACATATGTTTGGCTTACATACAAGGAATCTACACAAACACAAAGTGAGTTGTGAGCATAATAAGAAATAAACAATTCAAAAGTAGACAAATAAAGGAAGATACTTATGTTGATCATACCAGAAGGCTCGAATGAGCATGACAATTGGGTATGCTCTAATGCCATCATAAAGCCTGAGAGAGACGAGATGCATGTCTTCACAAAGCTATTGAGTAATGGGTCTACCTACCCCAAAGTTATAGGTTTCAAGCTCAATGTCTGAGTAGTGCGAGCCTATTTATGTCTCCCCACTATTGATGCTAACTCTAAAGGTTTTCGCTCATATTGCATCATCGTGACATAAGCACTGTGTCATAGCACCATCCTCGCATATGCCTCATGTTGAAGAAATACCCATATACGATCCTCAAATAGTGGAAGTGTTCTCAATAATGACTCAACAATCCATGCTCAATATCCTTCAACACTCGCAACTAGTTGCTCCCTAGGTCATAGCTCTAATGTTTGCTACAACTCCTCACCCACAAGGTCAACAAGCTAGAATATGTTTTTCGATGAACATTAAGGCATAAGGATGCACATCAGGACTCTTCTACTAGAATATCACCCTCTCTCCTAAGTAATACTCCCTAATGAAGGGCTCCACTAGTAATTGATGCTCATAAGAATGCCTTTTTTCATCTGTTAGCTCTGGCTGCCACCATAGGCCCACTCTAACATAGGCAAAGCTACAAAAGAAGAAACACCTACTATAAGTATTCTATCAAATCCATAAACATTACAAAACTAATAATTTGATTTTGTCTTTGCAAAATAATAACAATACCATTCAGAGGGTTGCCAACCTCAAGCAACCCTAGCTTAATGGTCTAAGCCTGCTAGGAACACATCATCAACAAATAAGAAAAAAGAAAAAAGTAGAAAATAAAGATAAAGGTGCCTTTGGGATAACACCAACCTCAAGTATATCTATATATATATATATATATATATATATATATATATATATATATATGGATACTATTTAATTTATTTTTAAGTATATATACTTATATATTTATTTAAAAATTACTAATTTTAATAAAATTTAGTTACTTTTATTAATTTGGTTTTATTTTTTTAAAATCAAACCAAATTAAATTAAAATTTTAAAACAAAATTTAAATTGAATCAA